>VOQJ01002757.1:29705-47459 GCA_015052665.1 Apistogramma diplotaenia
TTCTGTGATACTGCAGCCTGCTTTTCCCTGTGCCATCCTTTTCTTCTGCTGCCCTGAACTGTTCCTTGCAAGACTTTTACAAGGCCGCTGCTTCTTGTGACCTGGCTGATGTTTGTGTGATGCAGTCTGCCACTTGTCACCTCCATCCTGCCGAACAATAGTAGGCGCGGTCCTTGTTGACAACGACCGATATCGTGTAAGTCTAAGGGGAAGGAAAAAAAGCGTGGCGGAGCCCGTCCCTCCTCGGTTCGCCCTGGTCACGGACACGTTAGTTTCGTCACGAAAGGCTTGCGTCCAGCGATGCCGCGACAACAACGCACCCTCACGTCGTTTAACAGGTGTTGTGCCAAAAAGTGATCGTCTGCCAAAAAGCGATTTCCGGTATTTGCCAAAAAGTGATTGGCTTTAATTAAATGCCTGTAAATGACTCAATCATATCTCTCGTTAATGATATCGAGGCAGCTGTAATCAGTTTTTGGCAAAGTGTCTTTTTATATATTCGTATTTTATCAAGGTAAAAATTGTCATTGACATGAAAATCGTCTTTTTAAACAGAAATATGACTCAGAGGGCTGCTGCAGAAATTGCAACAAATATAATATCACAGTTTTATAAAGATATTTTAGTGGCCAAAAAGCACTGGATTGGTTACAATGTAGGTACAATAACGCAGATAAAAGCCCTTCATAAAACATGTGGACTGGACTGTATTTACCAATATGAGCGAAGACATTGCACATAAAAGCACATAAAAACGGCGAAAATCACTTTATGGCAGACGATCACTTTTTGCCACAACACCTTGTTGGTCGTTGCCCGAAGTGAGAGACCCGGGAGGTGGGTGAGGGCCAGTGTGCTCGATCACCCCCGGGTACAAAACTTCTACCTCTTCTCAAACTGGATACATTTTTCACATTGGTGGCTAAAGCACAGGCACATTTGTTCATGCAGTGTTTAGACAGGGTTATGCACTGGACTGCATAATGGTGTGCTGTATACTCACATGATAATGCTTTCGTTCTTGTACAGTACAGTAAGTGTTGCCACTGCTCTGAAAGAGCTCTGGCCTGTGGATGAGAAGAAGTCCAAAGTTCACTGCTCAAGCATTTCATTTTTGTTTTAAAACTTTGGCATGGTTTGGTTGTAACTTTCATAGTCTGCATCTCTGACTAGATCCATAATTTTTCATGTCACTCGAGCTCTTAAAATAACTGGATTTAAGGTACAGAATCTGGATGGTGTCCAGTAAAAGTTGATGTGGCCTGAACTTGCCTCCAGACTTCATGCTTATTTTTTAGTCAGTAATACCAGGTAAGGGCAGAGTATCAGCATGTACAAAAAGACTATATGATGTAAGTGATGAAAGGAATGATTAAAGAAAAGCAACACAGAAAGATAACAGTACTGTCTGCCATTCATTGGATCCTGTCTTTATCCATGTGCGGTTCGGTGATTCTTTTTCAACAACGTTCTGATCAGTAAGTCTTTAAATAACAATATTACAAGCCCTTGGACAGATTGGTATCTGCACCCTAAAACATCATGTCTCAAATGTTTAAACAAAAATAAGAATACAACCGCAATATAACATGCAAGAAACATTCTAGAAACAACAAAGGCCTCTGTCATTTGTTTTAACCATTTAAGCTTGATTATTGGCAACTTCAGCAGAGATCTGAGCCAGGGCTGAGACATGACAGCATAACTCTAGGGTTTCTCTTTGGCAGTGTTCATGACAGTTGTCTTCTGACTCGAGCACACTTTTTTTTTTTTTTATAACCAGCAGTTACCTACTGTCAGGGGAGTCTCCACAATCCTGCAGAATTTCTTAACAAAGTGGCTGTTACTATTCAGAGACCGGTCTATGATTGATGAGATCATCATTCACAGCACTAGTTCCTTATGAAAATCACAGTGTAGGTTCACTCCTGTTGGGTAAAAAACTAATTGAGGAGTTTTAGTTTTCTGATTTTTTTTTTTATTTGTACTTGAAGAACCTGCAAAAGAGGTTTCATTGTTTTTACTTTTACTTTTATATGATGCCATAATTAAAACTGCACCGTAGCGCTATAATTTCAGTTAACAGCCTCTGGCAGAGGTTAAAAGACCCTGCATTAAACACCCAAGAAATCCTTCCTGTTATGCAATGACTTTCTGGAAATGTTGGAAAGACCGCTCATTTTTTCCATCTATCTGATCAACCTTTGCAGTAGTTACATTCTAAATTTGCTATAGTCCACTCTGACTTCGAGTGATCTCTCAGTCAGCCAGAGGTCTGTAATTCTCAAAGCAGTTGAGGTCTCAGTCTTAGACTGTCCCTGCCTCGTGCTGTTTTATGCAGCTCTTTTTCCTGCTCTTCTCCAGTAACACCGCCTGATCTCAGGTCACAAGGGTCACAGTATATGAGCAGACATCTGGACCAGCAAAACAGTCCCAACATCACCACTGGGATTCAGAGGAATCACTTTTATCAGTGTGAGAGAGAACACAGAATGACAGAAGGATTTTGTAGCCCTTTTAACAGCCAGACTAGCCTTTTTCCGATATCCATACCACATACATAATTTGGGCTTTCCCAGATCCAGTGGGTGCTGGTGAAACCTAACCTGGCCTGGTCCAGATCAAGCTCTGGCAGCCTGCCGTGTTGCAAGCACCAAAAGTTTATCACTTCCCTTCAGCTTCCATCTCACATCTTCTTCCCCTTGACTATATTTTCCTATTCTGTTTTCCAAAGGTTTGTCTTTAATGCCCCCTGCTTCTGCTCAGTTTTACCTGTCACAGTTTTATCGTGCATTCATGCTATCATTATTTTTGTTTCTTTCCTCAGTTCTTTATGGACAGCACAGAAATCAGTACTAAGTGTGATATGCCTTGATTTATGCTGCTTTTTTAAAATAAAACACACTATTTACTCAGAGAGAGTAAGTCATCTCTGTTGTCAACAACAATGACTTGTCAGAACAAGGAGACACTGAAACTACAAGGGGACGGGATCCTTTTATTTTGTTTTTTTTTTTACCCTGAAGCAAGATTGTATGGCTAAAGTCACATTTAGAGGAATTTGCCATGTTGGACCATTTATGTCGGAAATGTGGTCGTAACCTCATGTACCAATGCAATGGACTTTTACCATCTTTATGATCCTGCTCATTAAAATTAACTGTCTGGTTGTAAAAAATAGACTTCCCCTTTATGTTTCCTTCTGGATTGTCTTATGTACTTCAGATCTAACATGAGAAATTGCTCAACTTTCATTCCTCCCCCCTTGTGATTCACTTCTTCTTTTTCTTCAATCATATTTTTTTTGCTTCTCTTCTTTTTTTTGTCAAAGCACTTGGCATTCCAACAGGGAAGGCATGGGCAGATCAAGGCTCTCACTGTAGCAACCAGTACAAATATGCAGCAACACACATAAATCATAAAACATTCATACTTGGAGAAAATTGCACTATTTGAAATATCACAGTATAATAGATAGGTATAGGTAAATGCCTGTTGTTGACTGGGTCATTACTTATCTACTTAGTGTTTTAATTAAATGTCATTCTGTCTGAATAGCTATAAATATGAATTCATGTCAGCGCTATTAGACCTTAAATTTTAAATAAAGCGCAAGCCATCAAAGTCACTCTGCTATGACTCTTTCTAAGGGAATACCCACATCTCTGAAACAGCCTTTAAAATTTGGCCCATCAGACCTCTGGTTTTTGATCAACCTACTAACCCTTTTCCTACAGGCTTTTTTTTAAAAAGCACAATCAGTAATGAGGCTCTCCTCCATGCCTCAGCATCTATAAGGTGACAGCCCATCTTATTGGTGCCTCATTGAAACCCATTACCACAAGGGTCTAGGAGCGGACACAGCCTTGCTAGGCCCTCAAACACTGCTCTGCTGTCCATAAAAATACAAAGAATGGAGCTCTAGCCTCCTACTGCACCCTCCTTTACCTTTTTGACAACTTTGTGGATGCCTGCGATTTGTGCTTTTATAGGTATTGGAGGTCAGGTGGCAGGCAGTCTCTCTGATTATTTAAACAAGAGTATTTGTCTCGTTTGCAGAACCACCAAGCTGCCCTCGCCTTCACCCTCTCCTGGGTTGCTCTGGGCCTGTTAAGCCCCAATACAGAGAAAATAGGATGTGGGTCAGGAGTGAAGGGGGTAGTCTTGATGAACTTGCAGATCTCATCACTTCTTGTTACACTGTATCTCCATTAGCTTTCACTGATGATTGAAGAAGATGCTCCAAGCTGTGTGTTTTAAAGAAGCCCGAGGGTTTTCCTTGGGTCTTCCGTCTGTAGAGTTTATGATTTGCATGACTGACTCCAAGGCCAAGCAAATCTGCCAGAGCAATATAAAGGATATCTTTTGCTCTTCTTCAGCCAACCAGTATATCTTTGTATTCACTGAGGTCGTATTAACAGAAACTAGAGCTTTTTGTCTGCAAAAATACCCCCAAACAGCGCGTTCACTCTGAACCACCTGAAGCTTTGAGTCTTCTTTTCCACTGTTGGTTGCTGTGAAAAGCAACATAAGCAACTTTCTAGCCAGGCGCCTGACAGTTCCCCTGCTGCCTCAAGTTCTTCTATTCATCCCCATTATCTTCTACTCCCTGGGCCTTTCTGTTTGGTCCCTGGCTTTTATGGCAGGGTAGAAGAGGGCCATGAGGAAATGAGGTGACCCCAAGGTTATGAGTGGAGTCAGGGGGCTGGAACTGGACCACGGCATTGCCAGCCCCACTTTCTTATGGCCAGTTCGGGTCAAAGCAGGGAGCGCAAAAGAGACAGGGGGAGACTGGGGACAAAGTGCCTTCCATCCTTGACCCTGTCATCATATGACTCTAATTAAGCCAGATTTGAATTTGTTTACAAGCCCCAGTGGTCTTAAATCTTCTTGGTCTTTGCCTCCCCCCAGTGCCCCCTATTCCACCATCCTCTCATACCTTGAGTCCTTCTTTTCTTCTTGTCTTTAATATGGTGTCAGACATCTATTTATTATACCATTTTAACTGGTTTTCAGGAACCAGTTACAAGCTATTTGGGAATCTACCAAATAGGATTTGAGGGACACCCCTCCAAGATGTTAATCTGTTAGTGATATGAAAGGCCGCTCACCCCACTAAACTTCCCCTCCACTGAAACCTGGGGGCTCTTTATGGCCCCATCAGGCACCCGCGTGGACGACTTACTGCTGCCCTTATGACCTAGAAGTTGAAGCCATATGAGGAGAGAATCTTTCTCTTGTCCCATTGCTGCATGCTCTCTTTACTCACATCTCTGTTTCTCTCCTCAGAGTTGCTAATGTTATTTAAGTTCTTCAAGTTAGTGTTTAACAATGTGATAAATCCTGTTTTGATTGTTTCATCGATAACACCTCTGTCATTTCACTGAACAAAGTTTTGAAATCTATTTCTGGTATAAAATGAACAGCCTTAAATGAGTACCTGAAGCTCTTTACCGCTAACAAGCATGATTTCTGTTCATTCTTTCACTCCCAGCCAGTCTCTCATGTAAAAGATTTACACACAGCTCGGCAGACTTTATTAGAGAGGTGCCTGATGTTTGCTGTACCAACAAAAAGTCACTCGACTGGCTCAATTGTGTTAAAAATTTACACGTAAGTCAAGAGCTGTTACTGTAGGCTTGCTGGCATGTTAATACCTGAAAATCTTTGTGCAGAAGGCCTGGTCCTGAGGCGCTGGATGGCTAATTGGATCAGTTGGGTTAAATAAATGTTTGAGTTCTCTCCTGCACTGAGGGGACCTGGTGGAAGGAGCCTCTCATCATAGTGGAGGAGGAAAAAAGAGAGGGAAGAAAACAGAGGGGAAAATGAGCTCAAATTTGTGCTTTTGAACACATGTCGGAGTACAGCATGCACTGGAAATGAGGATGAAAATGAAAGAAAACAAATATGTAGCTATGGTAAAAGTCCATATGCAGAGTTTACACTAGTTCATAATTTCTAACAGAAAATTCTCGTTGCAGATTTCAGATCCAAAGAGGAACCACTGACCCCACCAGCTACAAGAGTCTGAGTCATTGCTTCCGGACGATCTTCCAGACTGAAGGGTAGGTTATCCTCAGTAGTGATCCATAATAACACCGGGGATGTCACTCATGGGTCTTTGTGTTTTCCTGTACATGGAAAACAAGAAGGTTAATGGTGCCATTTGTCTGTATTTATTAAATTAGTTTCTATTCAGAATAAAACTTAAGCACTCACTCAGTGAATACATGTCAATTAAGCCAACCTGGAAATAAAATGCACTGTGATGTCAAGGAGTTCCATAGGTATTCTGTGCTTCATATGAATGTGTCCAAACTTTTGACTGGTACTGTATATCTTTACTTCTTAGTGTGTCGCTGTCATACTTAAAGTTTATAGTCAAGAGAAAAGTATGTAGTCAGCTAAGGGAGTGACAGTTCTTCCAAACATACTGCTTTATTTAAATGTAACTAAAAGTTATGTGGTTTGGTGGCTACAAAGATGCGAGCATTACAGTTTGGTTTCCTTAAAAACAGCTGATGTGTCCGACAGTGTCCAGAAATATCTTGCAGCAAACCACTGGACATACCGTATTATACACTGTATCTCGTACAGGATAAGAGTAGGCTAACTGCAGACAGTCATCCTGCTATGCTCCCTCCTCGTCAGCCTGCCCTGTGACAGGTCTGTGAGATAAAGCAGGCTTAGGAGAAAGTGTTTGCCACTCGCTCTGTTTACGATGAGCCGACAGCTTTACTGCGGATATAAAGTTGATCTGCTGCAAGGTGTGAGCGAGCGTGGCACGGCAAGAGACTGGCTAGTGACAGTTAGAAATCCTCAGTTGGCTGGAGTTCAACAGACACATTTATCCTGTTACAGTAGCCGTGCCCTCCTCACCCCACACACATGCTGACGGTGTGACATTTAATGCCTCTTTGCCTCCTTTTTGGGTGTGTCGTTTAGCACTACAGAGAATAGTCTGACACACGAAATGGTTGCGTGGCTTTCACAGCATCAGTATAAGCTCTAGACATGTGCCAGAGTCACCAAAGCCAGAAGATCCACGTCCTTGTTGACCAATTATCATTAGCAGTATATTTTTGCTGAGTATGTAATCACTCCCCAGTAGCACATTGAGGATTACCTCCAGACCAAACCACTTAGTTATAATTTATACAAATAGTTTTAGGCCCCACTGTTATAGAATTATTATTAAAAATAAACTTCTCCCATCAGCTCATAGCAGAAGTGAACTAACGCCAGACCTCTCGCACTTTTTCTCCCTCTTTGAGCCAGGGAGCGAGGAAACCTGAGCTCAGTGATTAAACCGAAGAAAGACGCAAGCCCGGACAAAATAGTTGGACCTATTGTATTTAATTTCATACACAAGGAGATGCACGTTAACATACGTGTTATATCTGTTAAAATTTTGCATTAGGCTGGTGTAAAATCTCTAAAATATAGCGTGAAATCCCGTAGCTGTGCTCATAAGTGTGTGACCGTGCGAACTACGCTCACCAACACTTGGTTGTGTATTGCCTTAAAGTCCACACTTCTTTCCTCGCATGTGGGTGCAGCGTGAGCATGTGTTAAGTGTTTCCGTCTGGAGGCAAACAAAAAGACTCTATTCTTGAGCATTCTTTGCTAGTGTGGTATCCAGAGACTGGGTCGAGACCCGAAGCACGGCCATGGCAACATTAAAAGGGTCCATGCATTGCAGAACGATGGAAATACTGAAGATCAGTGACTAATGCCTGTAACTAACATTGCGGGGTGGATGGGGGGGGGCTGACTCCAGCTGGGACCACCCATGCAAAAAATATGTAATCATTCATGGCAGTGTGACGAAAAGTAGATTAGGGTGTCCTTTGGATTAAATGTGAAATAGCCATCAGGTTAAGGAATAGCTTCACATTTTTGAAAACATGCTTAATTGTTATGTTCCAAGGGGGAGATTGTACTAAATCATTGGTGAGCTTTTGAAAAAGATATGGGAAGGCGATGAGGAGATATTGTCACTTGGACAGAGCAGGACTGGCTGTTTTCCTCTGTTTATAGCCTTGATGCAAAGTTAAGCTACTGGAATCAATTCGGAATAGAAAATACAAAGACATTGAATCCTTAGTGTCACAGGAAGAAAGAAAGTATGTGGATTTCCAAAAAAATCTTCCTTTAACATCATACTCTTCCTCGAGAAATTAAAAAAAAGAGCCAGAGAGTTGAATTCATCGCTCTCCATGTAACACAGACAATATAATTCACAAATTATTCACCTTATGGACTGTTCTAGATTCATCAGCACCTCAAAGCCTTGACACCCACAATATATGCAATGACCTCATATTGTTAGACCAGGTAAAAGTGTAGGTCATACAAACGCTCAAATCAGTAAAAACAAATTTTAGGGTGCTTAGGAGTTATGTAAGTTGTGCAAAACAAGAGTTTTTCTGGCTTTTACTTCATGAATCCCGGCCACTGGAACTTCTACTATTTAGTTCCTCTTAGCAGCAACGTAGAGTTAGACTGGATGCTGGAAATGCTAAAATGCTCCCCCAGGCAGTTGATTTTCCCGTCGATTTCAGCAGAGCTGTGAAAATAAAATGTCTGTTCAAGCATGCAAATAGCATTTTCAGGTTTACACATTTCCCTGTTACACATTTTGCTGTTTTTATTGTTATTTTCTTTCCTTATTGCTGTTAGTGGATATGTTATCTGTGTGGTTGTGTCACTGACATGCTTCTCTCCAGATGGAAGAAGGCTGTTACAAAAAAGGAAAGGTTTATGAAAATGAAAGCCAAATTACACACATAAGCATACAAGTGCACCCACCGAATGCAGTGACACACATATCGCTCATCCCTCGCTCTGTCACAGGAGGCAATTTGCTTAGGAAAGACAAAAAGGGACTTAGTGTGTACTTTACATTGGCAATCAAATAAGGATTCAAATGATGGCCACTCACTAGAGGCCATATTTGTTCTGTAACAAATTTCACTCCTCCTTCATCACCTGGTGGCTCCCCAGCCTGACCACACCCGGGAAATCTGTGGCCACCATTTGCATGGACAAAGAGAGGAGAGGGAAAGGCCTTCCGTCTGACTGAAATAACTTGTTTATACAAACCATACAAGAGATTCATTTTTGGCTTCCAGGCAGTATTTTGCTCAGTGATGATCCCTTGCTCTGGCATGATTATACGGGCTCAATTACCCAGAGCCAGCATAGCTTGTCTTGCTTCAGGTGTTTATGAAATAGGTTGGATCTACCACCTGATGATAAGTCTTACGATAATTAGTTGTGGTTCTCTGCTGTTTTTGTTAGACGGATTCTGTGCAACTGTAATGGCCTGTTGTTCTCAGGTTGTATTCGGTGGAAATGTGTTCCAGCAGCAAAAATATTTACACTTGTACCCAATCAACCAAGATCATCTCTGTTGACTTTTGGAGAATGTTGCCACAACAGAGCAAGTGCTGCTGTTCACAGGATACAGTCGTCACGCCAGGTTGTCCTCTTTGACCTGTATTCGTTATCAGTTTGCCCTTTCTAATACTTCCTCTTTCCCTTTGCCACATACAAGCCAAATATTTAACGATTGGGTGTACATTTGCAAATAAACTCAATTTTTAAAAATTATATTATTTATTATTAGTTTGGATGGCTGGATGATGATAATGCTATTCATATTCTTTATTTTTTATTCCCAGTAAAGCCTTTGGAAAGTCCTTGTAAAGACCTCAAGCATTAGTTTTAGACTCCTCTTCAGCTGTGAGTCAACACACGTTTGGGGCCCAAACTTGAATCTGTATCTTCAGGTCTGAAAAGAGAAAGAGACTTTCTCACGTTTCAGCACGGTAACGACTTTGTAATAAAAATTTGTGTAGAAGTAAATCTTCCGAATGCCAACACGTTTCTGATAACTCTTCCGTCAGAATGACTTACATTCCATGTTGTAATGAAGGGCATATAATAATAGATTCACCGATGCGTGTTTTTGTTTATGAGGTTAGAGCTGGCACAGCTAACTAGCCGTAAAATATCTTTAAAGAAATAGCTGAACAAAACTTTTTTATGGAGGCCATCTTTCAAGAAGCAAAGCAATAGCAACAAAAAACTAAACAGCAAACGCTTTGAATCCCTGTGATCGAAATGCATATTTTGCATTTTCCATGAATGGAATAAGCATCATGGAAAATGTCCCATTAGTAAATGTACAAGGAAGTGGGAAATCTAAAAAAGCTTGTGACAGCTGGTGACCACAGAAGAATGCATTTTTTCCATAGCAACATGTTTGTTTTGTGTTTATACGTTGGTTGTTTTCATGTTGCCCTGAGCTTTGTGCATACTGCATGGCAATTAAACAAAATATTTGTTTAAAATATTCAGTGTATTTACACATGCCTAACCTCTGTAACCCCCGTCGTGTCATTAATCGATTAATAAGGCATTTAAATATGTATAGATTTATTCCTAATGTCCCTTTAACCTATAGTACATGTACATGGCCTCTGCTGCTCTACTCTAAACCTGTTTTACCTGTTTTAATTCAAGACAGCCCCCTTAAAACAACATTTAGGAATGATAATAGTGGAAGAGAGTTAGCTGTTGCCAAGAACAGTTTGCTATCAACACAAAGGCTAATGACTCAAAGTATCCGACACTTCAGATGTGCTGCATTTTAGACCTGGGGCCTGTGGCACACGTGGTAAAGTTTGACCCAAAAAAAAAAAATTACAACTAGTAAGAGAAAGTTAGCACATAAAATATGGCAGTCTGGCCCCATTAGTGTAAACTACACCAGCTCAGGCAAAATGTACTAAATGTTCTAACATGTTTTCACTAAACTGAAGGCTATGAAAAATGCATGTGTGTGCACTTCTGAATGTATACGAAACATGCTGGGTACAAAACAAAAACATGTCTTCTTGCATGTATACGTCAACGACTGGTCAGGTGTGAATCTATATATGTTCTCTCTGTTGCATTTCCATCAGCCAGCCGGGTGATTAAAATGCCTCATCTTGTTACAAAAGTAGCATTTAGCTATAGATTATTTCAGCTTTATTTTACTAACAAATTCCTTTGGATAAGTTATACCGATTAACTCAGTTTATATCTAAGAGTTTGAGTGATTCTGAACACAACATGGAAAGCTTATTAAGAGATTTGTACATTCAAAAAGTACCCATAAAAGTGTGTTAATGGCTAAATGAACAATCATAACCATAGCTGTCCATATAGTCTGTGAAGGCAAACATAAAATTCACTTATTCCAAAATATAGCCTGTGTTACATGTAGGCACACATCTCAATATGAATAACTCACTGTATCATTTTATTATTTTTCCTGGCTCCCAGTCTGCTTTAAATCATGGCTGGACATATGATTGAGCACAGGCAAACTACCAAATTGACTAAAATTATACAGCTACTGCTTTTGAAATATCCAGCATATCAAATGCTTAAAAACACTCTTAAATCATTTCCTCAGCATGTTCCTGTAGAACATGTTTACCGGGGTTTGTGGTTTGAAAATATATCTCGGTAATTATGTTGCCAAACAGCAGCAGTATACTTAGTTTCCGTTTTGCGATATAAGTATTGGTCCTGCAGTTTATATTTTAGTAAAGTCTGAATGCTGATTGCCATAGTAGCCATATATCTTTACGAAAATGCCACACTCATGCATTTGTGACTTTGAAACCTTTATATAAGACTTAAACAGGAACTCTACACATTGTTTGAATTCCTTGACCTTTTTCCAACAACCACTGTGGCATCACCAACAACCAAGTAGAAATCAAACTTACATATCCTCAAACAGTGGGATGAAGCTCACAAAGGTGCTTCTTGATGCAAGGTGAGACAGTGCTCTCCACTGCACCACACCTATTGACGTTCACTGGCTGCCATTTATTTCCATGCAGTATGAAAATCAGTGAGCAGCCATCTGAAATTTGGTTGCATGCCATAATGCATTGTTAAAAGGACTTCCTAAGTCTAATGCAATCTATACTGTGTGTAAGTTAGGTTTTTTGTGCTGTTGTGTAATGTGTATTGTATTACAATGATCAGTGATAAAGTTATCAGGATATTCGAAGTTAATTCAGCCGTAGTTTTGCTGATTCAATGTACGTCTAATATTGAGAAAATACACTTCCTACAGACATGAACTGAATCCAGTGGCTGACGTTGGAAAAAAAACTGAATTCAGAGCTACGGCAACATTTTCTCTTTCTACAGAGTGTTTGGTTTCTACAAGGGAATCCTGCCTCCAATTCTGGCAGAGACACCAAAGAGAGCAGTCAAGGTGAGACAAAGGACATGCATGTTTGTTCACTGAAAGCTGCAAAGCTTCTCGGGATATGATGCAACGCTCAGGATCTGGTTTCATTGTGAACTGCTTTGCTGCCATATGAAAACACTCAAACCACAATCGCTCTAACATGGTACACACATGTTGATTAAACATATGACGCCCTCTGCCATGTCTGGCTCCTCAGCCACTCCTGTTTGTTCGGTTGGCCTTCCAAATATTGACTTACAAGCATTTACAGAAAGCCATCTCTTGAGAGCCATCTTTGAATATTTGTAGGGAGGTTTAGCACTTGGAGCTAAATGGGGTGACAGGGATTGAGGCGAGAAGGGGAGCACAGAGGAGCCTGATGCTTGGCATGGAGCGCCTCTATAATGAGATGCTGGAAACGAGGATGTGTGAACTTTAAAAGTAAGCACTCACACTGAGAAGATGGGGTAATCACTCACATTGCGAACAAAGTTAGGTGGTGAGAAATGTCTGGAGCCAAAAAGCAAATTAAAGCTCAGATTAAAACGGCTCTGCTGGCATTTTGCCCCTGCTCAAATAAACAGATCAGTGGATTTGGCTCCTTTTGAGGCTTTTGTCTTTCCCCGGAGATGGAGGTCTAAAATTTAAATTCAGCCATCATTTTATGTGCTACTGAGTACATTCACTCTTTTTGTAGTTTTCCCTATTTTCCTGAGTGCATTTAAGGTAGCTTTCTTTATGCACAGCATATGTGTAGGTGTATGTTTGCAGAGATTTTACTTTCTGACAGTGCTTTTATCCGGATCTTTCTCGCTGCAGTTTTTCACCTTTGAGCAGTACAAGAAGTTGCTGAATTTGACCCCTTTGTCTCCTGGTGTGGTGAGTCTTACATCCAGGAACACCTGAATACACTCTCACTTGAATAAATAAATACACGCACACAGGACTTGGAATAATGTTACAGAGTATAAAAACAGTATTTGGGTTCACCTGCCAAAGGCTTTTAAAACAAAGACAAATGCCAAGAATAATTTTGCCAGGCAAATGAATTAATAAAAATGTAAATGTCCTTGTTAGCATTTTATTTTCAGTGCTGTTTGATGTAAAAGTACTAGCAACGCACGAAGACGTTATGTTGGAAAATTGTTACTCGTTTTGCATTTTTAGCTCGGTCACACGTTGGACAAGATAAACAAAATCTTTTCCAGAGCTTGAATTAACACTGCTGTCATAGTGTGAGCAGTTCCACACACAATTTAGTCAGTGTGGTGAGCTGTCAGCATGACTTTCAGAACGTTTGAAACAAGCCCCGAAAGTTCCAGCTTTACCTCAGTTTAGCATTTATATGTATGAAGTGATATTTAAATGTAGCTGGCGTGTAGTTTGGGAGATCAGCTTGTCATCAGCTGTGATCAGTGTGGCACTAATGACTCCGTGTCTCTGGCTGAACCTTTGCTTTTATGAGCTTTATTCCCAGCAACAGAGCAGCCACGAAAACTACAAGCGTTTGTTTGATACTGTTAATTCAGTGTAGCCGGCAGCTTATTAGGAGCTTTAATTTTTATTACAGAGGCATTGTTTTATTTTCATTTCATTGACTTAAATTGTGAGAGAATCTCTTTAGATTTTTTAAAAACTGATAATACTGTAGGTAGGAACTAAATCATGCATAAGAGTAACAGTCACCATGTGACTAAGGTGCAGACTTAAAGGTTTGGCTGGTGCTGCATTTTATCCATGTTATATGTTGTTATAATGCACAAGAAGGCTCGAACCTGCAACCTGGAATCGTGTCCATAATCATAGCGCTTGCACTCAGTATAATCCTGGAATCTGCGGTCTGGTTTGTCCACGGACAATTTGATTAATGCTTATTCAAACAAAATGATTGTGCCTCTTTACTCCTGACACAAAAGAAAAAGGTGCCATCATTAAATGCAATTCAACCATGAATGTAAAGGAAGAAAAAATGACTGCCATGGAAGTCATTTTTAAATCACTGAACTTTCTGGCATATACAAAATACAGATACGTTCAAGGACTGACTTCCCGTGTGGGAAAAAAGCAGTAAGAGCAGCCTACCAAAATTTGTGATATGCCAGAAATCCATCCAGCGATCTGAGCATTATATTCTTGATCATTAAGACAGTTAATTAGACAAGATTGTTTATTAGACCTCAAACTGCATGTCCAACAGTGACTAATCCTGATTCAAAAAACCAGTTTGTTAAAATGTTAAATTCACACTTCAAGTGTGTTATAAAAGGGACATAATCAGGATATCTTTTAAAACCGAAATGAACCCTCAAAATGTCCTAATCATCCTTTCTTTCGAAGCCCAGCATGTGGAAGTAGAGCCTAAACAGCCTAATACTTGAACACACCGCTTACAAACCGACTTGCCTATATGTTTGCTTGGCGGTTGTTAATTCTGAAGGCTGGTTACACCACAGGCCATGAGGGTAGAAGCTGTTTCACCCTTGTTGAGTAATTGGTTTTCTGTTATATTGAGTCTGAGTTTTAAGCTAGACAGATATGTATTGGTCGGGTGCGGTCACCGCACACCACCTATTCAGGTGGCAGCCAAGTGTCAGCCATGATGGATGGCTTACCTGTAGCTCAGTGTCAAATCCGCCCCAGCATGGCGAATATCCTCAGCTTGTTTTTACAGCCATTTTTGGAGAAATGTTTACTTGTCCCATTCATCATGCCCTCTTCCCACCCTTCTTACGCCTCCTCCTGACTATCTTTTTCCCGCCCTTCCTCTTCCTCAAGTGCCTCTAACCCCATTTCCCCCAGAGGCCCTCGCATATCAAGTACTGTAATCACATCAGATCATTACTGCGAGTGAATTACAGATCGGTTCTGAATGGCGCTCTCTCTCCCCCCTATTCAGCATGGCACAGCTGAATGCCTTCACTCTGATTAATGAGGACACACACAGTAATAATACAAATAAGGAATTAAAACGTGGCTTGCTGGCTGTGTAAACATCGCGAGGCATGTCTGAGAGGATGGGTCCCGGGGCTCTGACAGCAGGATAAAGAGTCAGGAAGAGTAATGAGCTATAGACATGTTCTTGACATGTTCCCATTACGCCTCACTCTGAGCATGCACGCACGCACGCAGCCATGTACGCACACACGCATACAGAAACAGACAGACCAGTGCGAGTCCATGTAGTGCTGCAACAACCATTTTTATAAATTTAGTATTATGTTAGTATATTTTGATATGTGACAAGATGAATTAATGCGCTTTCTTAAGTAAAAATTGCTTTCTTGGATTCTTGAGTTCAAGTTTGCTACTTTGCTCACATTCCTATTTTCTCCTTTCATTCACCTTCCTCTCGCTCCCATCTGTCATCTGGCATTTTGTCTGATGATAAACACAGGTGTCTTGTGGTGTCTTAAAGCATTTGTCATGAAATGACAATGATGGCTGTGATAAATACATATTTTAGACAGGACAATGAGACGCCACGAAGACGTTTCTGAAAATAAAATAACAAAGCAGCTCTTGTAACGCGGACAGGTTGGCATTCTTCATTGTCTGCATCAGTTTGTCTATTCTGCTCTGTCTCTACCCAAATATTATCTCCACATTCTCAGTCCTAAATCATGTCCAACTCCCCTCTAGGCGCTGTCTGCAGCAGGGCTTGGTTCTGGCTTGACTGAAGCTTTCGTGATCAATCCATTCGAGGTGGTGAAAGTCAGTCTTCAGGCCAACAGAGATTCTTTCAAAGAGGTTGACTGAAACAAAATACTGTCCTAATGTGTAAAATGTTGGTAAATGTGCACACCTTTCTGTAGAAACCTGCTCAAATGTCCTTCTCGTGAATCCAATCTCTACAATACAGCAACCCTCTTCTTTTGCCCAAGCAAGACGCATAATTAAGTCAGACGGCTTTGGACTGAGGGGCCTGAATAAAGGATTAACATCAACACTGGGGCGCCATGGAGTTTTCAACATGATCTACTTTGGCTTCTACTTCAATGTCAAGGATGCTGTTCCCACCAGCCCGGTATTATGCCAGTCATAATCTATGATCACACTCTGACTTGTTTTTGTTTCTTTCTTAAACCACTTTAACCTTGCTTTGGCATTGGCAACCTTGACTACACCTATTTATCTGCTAACCATAGGCTATATGATATGCAACGTGTGCCAGCCACCTTCCCACAGGGGAAAACCAAATGTGTTTAACAGTATGATTAGTTAACCTGACTGCCATGGAAAGAAGGAAGCAAAAATCAGAGAGGACTTGTAAGATCAGCCCTGCTAATACCTCCTCTGTTTGTTCTTCATAACATCCTCAAAGTTTCAGATTACATATCCGGCAGTTCCTGATGGCCCAAACAAAAGTTAATTTTGTTTAATGGAAACGTTACCATACGCCAGTTCCACATGTGCAAACTGGAGCATTAGATTAACTCCAATGAACTAATTGGAAGCAGACAACTGTACTATTTTCAAGAGGAGGTTACAGTGGGAGGCCAGGCTCTGCTAAATTTTCAACATTTTTCCAGTGACGCATGATGTACAATGAACCAAGTGGTCATCCTCTGTGAATGATAATTATGTGGCTGGATGACTCAAATAGCTGCCTTCCTAGATTGTGGCAGTTGCCTTTGGGAATTATCCATCTCTGTGCACATTGATGGAGTGATCTTGTTTGTTAGACATTTACGAGGGCAGCAAAAGCATAAATATTGTTCAATATTCACAGGCTGAGCTCATAGTGGCATTTCTCCAAAGCCCTTGTGTCAGCAACATGAGCAATGAGCTTGCAACTCAAACATGTCTATAGTCAAATTGAGGCTGCCAATCCCAGGTTTCTCTCTTGTGGCCATTTGAATAGCACAGAGGAGGCAGATAGCACACTGCCATCATTCACAAGTGAATGTGTGAGGAGATGTTTGCTTAGGGCTGTTAGGAAGTGGGTTGATGGGTGTACTTAGGCCACGGCTATGGTACCCCCTTCTCCACATCCCACTTGAAAAAAAATAGAAAAAGTGGGATTAGCTGTTGATTTACCACGGCTCTCAGGGTGTCCAGCCGCTTGAGAAAGGCCTGAACCAGAGAGGCTGCTGTCATTTGTAAAAATATCCTGGCCAATTAGCTGTCAGAGCTCTCTGAGTCTGGGCTTCTTTGGTACAGTAATACCCCTGTGCCGAGTCACAGCCCAATTACCCAAATTGTCCCCATATGCCTCCCCAGTCTGCCTGCATGAACCCTGTTTATAAATCCTCTGTCTTGGCTCCCCGGAGAACATGTGCTTCTGCTCAGCCAATCAGAATGCCGCACCACAGTCAGGAAGCACTAATCTGCCCCCCGCTACCATAAAATGATCAGGGCTTTCATGCAAGCTTTGCAATCATATGCACAAGTCCCCTCATGCCCCCCCCCCCCCCCTTTCCCCCCTAAAAAACACAAAAAATTCCCCGTTTTATCTTTTTTACTAAACATCCATACTTTTTTTTTTTTTC
>VOQJ01002759.1:14490-27316 GCA_015052665.1 Apistogramma diplotaenia
AAGTTGGGTGTCGGCAGGAGGGAGATCCTATTGGGAGGGGGGGGCCGGGGGGGGGGCTCGCATCACTAAAGCCAAATCCACAGCTGCTTCCAACTAACTCGGCTCTCCTTCAGTTTCAGCTCCACTGAACTTTACTGGCATCAAAAGTGAAGCGGAATCACGTAACTGAGGCTGAAGCATCTTTCTGTGCTTCGTTCTGATCATTGTGATCTTCCTTTGTTCTTTTGCATTTCCTTCTTTCCTTCCTTGCATTTATTTTTTCCTCTTTCTTTCTTCCATCTTTCCTGTCCGTCATCCCTTCTCACTTTCCTTCGTGTCGTTTTCACTCCTCTAGCTGCTCCCTTGATGCATATTTTCCATTTTTTTTGTTTGTGCCACCAAATATTCCTCTTTCCATTCTTTTGTTTCTCCATCCTCACTTTCCTCACTTCTTTAAAATCTTATTTCTCTCTTTTGTGTCTCTTTCCTTCCACCATTTCTTTTGTTTTATACATTTTCAGTTTTTTTATTCCTTCCTTCTTCTTTGTTTCTAATGCTTCTTTTCATTTTTCAGAAATCTCCTTTTTCATCTTTCTTTCATTTTGTCTTTGTTTTCATTTTCATGCCACAATTGAACTTTTTCTTCACGTCCTTTCATTTCTCCGTGATTCCCTCCTTCGGCCTACCTCTTTACGGTTCATTAAACTTTCTTTCTTGTTACTCTGATTGCTTATTATTATTTTCACTGCCCAAGCGTTTGCTGTTCGACAACCGTTTCCTTTTCCATCCCTCCGTTGCTCACATCGCCCGCTTTAACCCCCAGTCCTCCCGTCTCTCATCTAAATAAAGGATTTTCACATTCTTTCAGCTGTCACACTTCACCTGTTCACCATTTTGCACATCCTTGTTTATAAGAGCAGAACCAGAAGAAACCCCACAAAGACGCACTCAGAAGATGAGTCACTCCCTCCTCTGATGGAGCTCCCATTAACCCACAGCACCCTCTGCCTCCAAACACAAATAATCAGCGCTGATGTGCCATCGCGTCCTCCCACTGCCATAATTGTACGTAATTGTTGGACCTAATTTGGACCAATTGGCCCTGTTGCTAAACTCTCTCTTACATCGAATCCTGGCACTGCTAACGTACACAGTGTTTGGATGTCAGACCTGCTGACTGATAGTCTGCAAAAAGCACAAGTAAACAAAGAAGAAGGCCAGAACGCTTCTTTGCTCAGGCCAGCTATTAATTACATGGTCAACAGAGGAAATTATGAAGATTAATATAGCACACACACACCAGTGCCCCTGAGTTTGTCACAGGGTTTGACAAGTATTCATATTAATGTTAGAGAGGTTTCATCTCCATCATCTCCGATGTGCTGCAGGTCCTTCTGTGAATTTTGCCTTTAGACACAGTTTGTGTCTCAGATTAACACTTTGCTGCCCGAGTGGAGTCTGAAGCGTAACCACACCCGAGCCTGCACTCTGCACTACCCTGTGTCCCCTTCAAGAAGGAGTGATGTCACAGGCTCGTCTAACCCAGATGTGGTCTGGTGCCAGCTGATTTAGAGTGAAACAGCACTCTGTTGTACCAACATTGTTCGGTTGGTCCCCTTAAAAGTACCTAAAGTACGAAGAGCATCTATACTGTAGCCAAAGAGCCAGATATCAGGAGTTTGGCAGAGAGCAAACCTGGAGCCTAAAAGAGAGACTGTTGAATCTTATCCACGAGACGCTGACCAGGTGAACTCTAAATAGATGGAAACATGGATTTGTGGCTGCTGATAAGTCAGGTTTTTGTGTTTTCAAGGCATTTTTCTGCCCTTCAGTGGTTAAAGGTTAAAGATTTTCCTGCTTAACATGTTTGAGGAAATGTTTTTCAGTCAAAAAACGTTGCTTTCTTTGCTCTTTTCCTTCACCTAATGTCAAAGAAAGAATTTCAAAAGTAAATTTGCTAAAGACTTGTACTGTATGTGCATTTTATTACTTATATTTGACAGCGTTTTTCCACTGGGCCTTTACACGCTTTTAAGTGCAGGCTCTGAGTGAGTGCTCCAGTAATAATCCTGCTGGACACGACTCAGAACTACTTGTGAATCCAATTTTGACTTTGGCTCTTTCTTCTCTGTCTGTGCGCTGGATTCTGCTGCATTACCTCTGTGGGAAAGAAAAACCTCGGTCCCTTCATCTGCAGCGAGCTCCACGGCACTGCCACTCAGCACCAGGTGCGGTGGTTCACCACAGCGCCGCCGCGCACCCGCGGACCCGTCCACATCTGTGCACCCCGGGCAGCTGCTCGAGAGCATCGGATGAAGCTCGACACTGACTGACTGCATCTCCGTTTCCAGCAGGTTGTTTCAGACGTGGCTGTCAGCGAGATCCCACGTCCTGCAGAGCCTCATTTTTAAGGCGAGCCTCAGCTGTGCGTGGAGCAGTGACAGCTCCGAGGGGGAGAAATGTGGAATTCATCTAGCCCTCAGGAACAGTCAGCTCACAGGGATGGAGAAATATGTAGGAGTGGGTCCGGGGGCTGGAGGAGACAGCACAATAAAAGAAATACAATAGAGTGAAACCTGCCAATTTCTACTGTTGTATGGTAACTGAACACCAACACGCAAGACTGCATGCGAGTTATTCCCCCGCAGTGCTGATCCCTGCCACCACTTCTTAAAGCTGCATTTCAGGACAAACATTAAGATTAATGTGGATGTTGTTGCCTTTAAGAGCTGCAGAAGATAATAAAAACACTTTAAAGACGGAAAAAGAAAAATAATCACTTGATTTTCTTACAATGATTTCATGAGCCGCAGCTCAGAGTCGAGCTCAAAGCACATCACATGACGTGTTGACCCAAAGCTGCAGCACCTGGACGCATTTTGAACAAATGAAATCCCAAATTTTCTGCTATACAGCATTAAAACTCATTTCAGTAACAGAAGCGCGGGTGGACGAGTACAGGTAATTGGCACACACCTACGCCACACCTGGAAATCTAATTTGCATGTCGTGCGATAGAATGAAAACTCGCGCCAGGATGTGGAGGAGCACTTGAAAGCATCTCTGCATGACTGCACCTCAATGCAACATAAGTGCATAGCAATAATGTCACTGAATTCCCCCCTTCTGGACTTCCCCAAGACGACGATGACGTCTGCAAGCCTCCCCCAGACCACCAAAACCCCGGTTTCTTTATAAACTCTCTACATGATGTTTACACTGCAGCATCTCAACAATGTGCTTGTTTCAACATCCCTTACTGTAGTTTGATGCCTCTTTAGGAGAAGCATAATCTGAGTATTACAGCACCTTTTCTTGCAGAAACTGTAGCTTGAAGGTGATTCAGCAAAGCGGCACGCAGTTGTTTGCATTCGGTGGTTTCGCTGGGGGAGCGTTTGCTTTAAATCCACCATGAAATTGAAAAGTAATCTCCACCAGATGGCACTATTGCCCGCAGATGTTGCTCTCTGGGGTTCAGGTGCTCTAATGTGAAGTGACTTCGTGTGCCACTAACATTCATGTTGCATGAACTAATGGGGAGGAATCAAAGCGCTGCAGCAGCTGCTTTATGGCTTTCACTGCAGCAAAAACAAACAGACGCTGAATCCAGAAAATCAGTTTGTTTTACAGTCCGGGATACCAGACTCTGTGGCTTTGCTGCGATTTAACCGGCTCCAATTGGTGAACACCTTCCCTCCTGGATTCATGCCTGCATTATTTCACTTGGCATCCCGGCTCATGGAGCTTCCTGACCTGTCCAAACTCCTCATATTCTCGGCGTGCTCTTTTGACCTCCTCACTCTGTTTGTTTTCTAGTATCCAGGAAGAAGAGCTTTTTTTATGTGTGTGTGCGGTTTCTCTCTCAGCCCTGTGCTCGGCTCTGCAGGAATAGAGCTGTCACATTTACTGTGATCCAGATTTGGGAATCCTTTGCCTGGGATGACCTGAGACACCTGCAACCTAAATTTACAGACGTCCTATTTACTGTCACGCACTTATAGACAGTAAAGGGGGGAGAAAAATCTGGTTGTTCAGAAGAGTGCAAGGCAATAATCAGAGCTGTGGTTGGCTCAGCTGGCTGACCTACAGACAGTCAAACTGTGGGATCTGGATTTGCTCTCCCTCTCTGCAGCACCAGCAGTGGCGCTATCTAAACAGCGCCAGCCAAGGTTTGCGTCTCTGGTTAGCATTAAGTTAACTCGACTCAGACAGAGCCCATTACAGCAGCTGAGACAACCAGAGCTCACCCCGCCTGGCAGCTCGGCAGCACTGAGGGTTTGTCACAGGCTCAGGAAATTACACAAGTGGATACATCTGCTTCTAAGTTTTGTGTCACAAAGGAAATTTGAAACGGATGATGACAAACTATGAAAATATAACGATCTTAGTGAAGCATCTTCCACAGTTTCAGCTCAAAATTCAATATGAAAGTATGCACAGTTTACTAAACTAGTCAGAGATGCATCGCACAACTGACTTATGTCATAAAGCAGACAACAAATTATTGCTGACTTTTTTTTTTTTTTACCTTTTTGTGTTTTTCTGCCTGATCCCTCGCTGCATCTGCTGTTTCTTCTAGTAATTATTCACCTTCATATAACTATGATGACTGTAGTGAGAAAGGTTTTTCACTGGCCTGCTCTCAGCCCCTCTTTGCAGAATTACTGAATGGGCATGAGCTTTATACAGTTCATTTCACCGAGAGGGACAGAGGCCATCAAATAACACCCCGAGTCCGCCTGCAGGGTTATTTAACTTCTACTTCAAGGCCGTTCGGTGACGGATTTTGTACAGTGCACATTCACCAAGTAAACAGCCACTGCAGGAGGGGCTGGAGTCTGTCCCAGCTGCCATTGGGTGAGGGTACACCCGTACACAGAGAGTCAGACAACCATTCACACTATCACCAGTCAACCTAACCTCACTAACTGCATGTATTTGGAGTACCCGGAGAGAACCCACACAAAAGTGTTGTTACAGGTTTCAAATCATCTTTCAGAGGCACAACATTGCAGGTTTACAGTGAACCAAACATCCAGCATTGCTCAGTGAACAGTAATCTAAAGCCAACGTGTCCCTCTAGTGGTGGAAGAATGTCTGAACACCCGCACTGAAATCGTCTTAAAGCTTAATCGCTCCAGCCACCAGGTGGCAGCAGACTCAAACAAACTCAGTATGAGCGCATCGGTCGTTCTGTGCTCCCATCCAGCCTGACTTCTCTGTCCCGCAGTTTCAGAGTCACTGATGAGCTCGAACTCTTAATTTTCACGTTTCAGGGCAGCTGAATCACTTCTGCAAAGCTTCAGTTTCTACTCTGTTTCAAAAGCACAAGGAAAACATCCTTTAAACTGTGACGGTCTGTGGGAAGTGGTGGCTAAATAAGGAGCAGACAACACGGGGAGACGCTAACCTCAGCTCATCACAGCAAGAAATGCACGTTTCACATCTGCTGCAACCGAAACTGCAGAACCTGATAACATGTAGCAATTAGTGAAACATACTAACACGGTAATAATCACCTTACAAAGTATAAACATTTGAATAAGTGCAGCCCAGGCTACAGTCTCATGAACACGTCACATGCAAACAATTAAAAAGCAACAGCTTTGAAAAGATGACAGATGTGTGTGTGTGTGTGTGTGTGTGAGAGAGATCATGCCTGTGGAAAACATGAAGATTGTGGGCTGCAGATTTCTCAATAAGCAAAACAAAACAAACAAAATATCCAACAAAATAAGAAGGATCATTGATCACAGGAAACCACATGTTTTAACTTCGAGTTAGAACTACTTTTAGATTGTTGTAAGGAAGTGGGACTTGGCTGTGATGGTTAAACTGTGTGTGTGTGTGAGTGTGTGTGTGTGTGTGTCACACAGCACCAGCACATGGGTGAACAACCTATGAAATCAGTGCTGCACCCATCGAGGCTGCAAACCTGCCAAGTTTGAAATGCAGAGAAAGATGAAATTCCTTGAATGATCCGCACTGTGTCATTAATTCAGCACTCGGAGGAATTCCTGCTCCGCTTCCATCTGACGAGCAGGTTATTTAGCTGTTCTGGCCTCGGCTTTTGTCTGCATGCAGTTCTCTGCCTGCTCCTCCTGCTGGATATTCAGTTGAGTGATGAGTGCGAGCTGGAGTGAACCAACAAAGCGATTTAAAACGAGAGCAGTGATCCATTAAAACGCTACAACCAGAGAGGCCAACTGCAAAGACAGTGGGTAATAACTCCCTGTGGATTAATATTCAAGAAGATTATTGCCTCAGCTTATGCAGCCATCATTCTGTCATACTGTTCATGTAACACTGATCAGACCCAAATCGCAACACATTAATATTTATGGGATCTCTGCATGTTAAACAGCACCAAAACACCAGAAAGTGCAGACGAGTTGGGTTTTGGTATTATTTGCACTATAAGTAGCTTGCAGCTCTCATCATAAGTCACTGTGGGCTACAATCCCCACTGAACTCCCTGAAATATAAGTATATGTTTTGCGGAGTTCATTACAGGGATCTGAATGCTGAGACGGGACTTCTCTCGCCTCGGGCGACTCCCCATCAGCAGCTGGAATTCCAGCGAGCTGCAGAGGAAGGAGGAACGCGGGAAACTGGAGATGCCCTGGAAGTGTGAGACGCGTATGCAAAGTGACGAGGCCTTTGTGGCGATCTCAGGAATGTTCCGGCATCGGCGCTCTTAAAGGCTCTTTGATGTCCGAGGTTCTTCTTCCTTCTCACCCCCCCCGTGACTAAAAGAGCCCGAGGATGACTCAGGTGTCCGTGAACATCCTCTGTGCTCGAACACACACCTGCTAAATAACACGTTGGCATCTTATCACCTTATCTCCAAAGATCTTTACTGCATTTTGTAGTTCAACTGTGTTTCAAACTGCAGTTACTGTGTTTACTTTTTCCATTTCCATCAGAAGTGAAGTGAAGGCCACATTAGAGAAAGCACAGGTTCAGTTTAGCATCCCTGTGAGCCGTGACAGCCGTCATTAACACTCCTGGGAAATCTCCAGACCTGACCTCCAACACATCAGCTGCTCAAAGTAAATGTGGGAGTGAAAATAGCAAATTGCTTATCTGGATAAAATTGTTGCTACGATCCTGTTAAAGAGAGAAAAGCTGAAGCTGAAGCTTTTTGGTGAGTCACATGGTGTCCAAAGACGCGAACGTGAAGGATGCAAAGCAAAGAACACTGCAACTACTGTGGAACATGGAGGAGGCTGCCTCCTGTTGTGGGGCTGCTTTGCCGCATCTCCATTACACCGCGCGTGGATTCAAACTGAAAGATTGAAACTTGGCACGTCACCCAAAAGAACTAATGAATAAACTGCTGGGAATGTTAATGGTAGCTGTGATATACTGAAGACACTGCAGACAGTTTGAGCAGCCTTGCTGTGTTATGGAAAGTCAGTCTATCAGGTGACTGTCAGATCAGACCTGCACCATGAAGAAGTGGAAGTAGGAGGCTTGGCATGATTCATTTTTCTCTCCTTCCTTCCTTCCTTCCTTTCTTTCTTTTAATCAACAGTGTGTTTGCATTGTTTAGCTGTGGAAAGGAAAGGCAGTAGGATGCACTACAGTTGACATCCTGCTGGGAATTTTGGAGTTGTGGCATTCACATGGCTTCACATACCAACTACCTGAGCATTGTTTTTGCCTGTGCACCATCCTCATGGGGAATTGGCCTCTTTCAGCATGCTAACACACCCTGTTCCACTGCAAATATTGGTGGTTTGAGAAAAACTGAAGGTGCCAACTCAGTCGCTAAATTTCCCTAAACTCAATCTGATCTTGGAAGATGCTGGAAAAATGTGTCTGATCCATGGAAGCTCCGCCTTCCATCTCACAGCATTTAAAGGATCTGCTGCTTTGTGAAGCTGCAGCACAAACACAAATCTGGCCCAGGCTGATGATGCGCTGCCGTCTGCATCTGCAGTGAGGCTGACTGCGGAAATCCAGCTGTGAGGACAGGTGATCCCCAAGGGAGGGAAACCAGAGGCAGACGTCAGCATGGAGACGGGAAACGAGGAAGTGTGTGTGAGGTGAGAGACAGTACAGTGACCGGAGGAGGCAAAACTCACCGTGAACCACATCCATCAGTGTGCGGCAGCTCAGCTGTGACC
The DNA here is from genome assembly GCA_015052665.1 of Apistogramma diplotaenia. Classification (NCBI taxonomy): domain Eukaryota; kingdom Metazoa; phylum Chordata; class Actinopteri; order Cichliformes; family Cichlidae; genus Apistogramma; species Apistogramma diplotaenia. The sequence continues at coordinate 22,602 of VOQJ01002759.1, forward strand.
TCCACAGACTGCAGAGAGGACACTCGGGGTTAAGCTGCCTACACTGCTGGACCTGCACACCTCCAGACTGAGGAAGCCTGCAGAGAAGATCTTCACTGACCCGTCTCACCCCGGACACCACCTGTCCCAGCTCCTTCCCTCAGGCCGGCGCTTCAGCCGGATGAAGATCAGGACATCCAGGCTACAAAGGAGCTTCTTCCCACAAGCCACTGCTCTCTTGAACAGTTAAATTATTACACAAACAATTTTTCCTCCATACCTGGCCAATAAAGTTTTGTTCTGAAGAGCTATTAGCTGAGAACGAGGTGTACTGTACCTTGGTGTGCAGCGAGCCCTCAAAAAACAGGAAACCAGAGGAGAAAGAATTGAAAGGACCCCAAAAACTACGCAAAGCAGATGAACAGTAACTGAAAGGCATGGACTTAATCCATCAAAGAGCTGAACTGCATCTGGCTACAAAAAGCTTGTCTGAGAGTTCAGGCTCTTATGAAGGTGGAGAATAAAGGTGGTCACACTGTAAGATGAGGCTAAGCCTTCTTCTGTTATTAAAATGATATTTATATTAAATTGGTGCAGTTGACACATGGAAGACAGCAAAGTTGTCCTGACTACAACAGTGATATTTATACTTTGTCATTTTGGAAACTTCAGGGGAGTATAATAATATAATTTTAATGAACGCTAATTATTCCCAAGTGTCTCCAAGGAAAACTCGGGATTCCAGCAGTTCCTCAGTTGGCTCCCTGCAGGAAACAGGAGCCTCTTCTGCAGCTTCACTGTCGGGCATCACCGAGGCAGACGACCAGAACCGTCAGTCACCAATCGAGTGTTTCTGGAAACATTAGCATTTTTTATCCCCAAACACACTTAAATGACTTTCTGCATGTGTTAGCAAGAGTCGTATTTATTGTTTGACTTAAGTACAAAAATATTAGCAGCTCTGTTCATGTTTCAGTCGTGAACAGCTTTAAGCAGCAAACCTGACACCCACTTTTTTTGGCTTACATGCTGCAGTTCACATTTCCACTGTAATGATTCAAAGTGATGCGGCGTGTTATTGCATGTCGGCGAAACCACAGCGAAATCGCTCTAAAAGCGATTAAAAACCAGCGGCGAGCTGACGAGAACGGCCTGCAGCCGAAGCTTCACACATCTTCATCAGCGACGCAGCAGCACTGTTTATTTGTGGGACAGAAAGTATTAAAAATAAATAAATGAGCCAACTGATGACGGCGGTAGTCTCTTTTCATTTACACATCAGCAGGCCAATAAAACTAAAAAAAAACGTGGGTGTTTACCGTAGCGACCGTAACCAATCAGAGATGCAGCTCGGATTTTATTTCCTGCTTCTTGAAGCTCGGCTCACCTGCTGCCTGAAGCCTGCAGTCACTGATTTGAGGGTAAAAGTGAACAGAACAGTTTCAAACTATCTCATCCCAGGAGTGTTTGAGTCACAGCGTGGGCGTCTCCCTTCATGCCTGCAGAAGCTGTCCCACCAAAGCAGGGCTCCTGTCCCGGATCAGGGCTAACGCGATCTCAGCGACCCTCGACGCCGACCTTTCCCAGTGCCCGGAGTCCTGAGAGGCAGGAGGAGGAGAAAAGCTACTTAAAGAACATGTAATTAAAGCCACTATTGTGAATAAACTCTCAAACCAACAGGTAAAAACATCCATTTGTTCCCTTCTGCGTCTCCTCACACGGTCCCAGCGTCTTTCCCTCAAACATTCGCCCAGGAGCTCGCAGCAGCGTTAGCAGCCAGCAGCCGGTGGCTTGTTTGTGCTTTGTGACAAATCTGATATTTGTAAATTTCCACTCACGCTTTCCACAGGAATTCCCCCAATGAGAGAAAAATGAGCTGCGCCGAATTCACGGCTCGTTCGGTCAACAGACGAAAGCAATTTTCAAAGGCGGCAGAAGATCAGACGAGAACAGAAGCAAACCACCTCCTTCTCTCAGAAATGTGGCTAAAATTCAAGGCCTCTGAGGCCGCTGAACCGATAAGATCTCCTTTGATATTTATGGTGCATGATATTGGACAGATCTGAACCAAACCACACATTCAGACCAAAGGAGACCAAACATTTGATCAGTTTGGCCCTTTGAGGCAGCTTCACTGTTGTGGCTGTTGTGCTTCTGCGTCTGTCTCTGTTCCTCTTTTCCCTGCAGACCTCCTGTGCAATGCACTTTAAATGGTTTTCGCTCCCCTGACTTCGCTCCTTATGGACGAGAGCGACTCCCTACTTTGATTTAGTTCCTTTATGATGTCTGACTGTGACCTGGTTTCCATTTTTTTTTTCAAAGGAACTGCAGTTCAAGGAGCTTCACTTTTTAAAACCATGGCCACAGATTTATGCTTCATGCTCAACCTGCACTTTTTCATATATGAACTGTAGACTTTATTATGGCTTTAGATGTAGCTGATGCAGCATCAAGCATGAAAGAGAAAAAACATGCAGCACAGTGTATACTCATAAAACACCACAGAGAAAAGAAAGGCCTGGGAAAGATTAAGGTTTGTAGTGGAACAAAAGTTTTTCCCTTCATTCAAAAACCAAAAAGTTCCTTTTCTTTGCTACAGCACCTAAATCGTATCCCACACTAAAACCATATCCTTCATATTTTGTAGGTCCCCCTCGTGCCACCAAACCAGCTCTGTTTAGACCGGTGGAACATATCAGAACCCGGAAGATCCAGTGTTTCCCTGTCATGAGATCTTTCCGCTGCTCTCTTCAGGGATCGCCACCATGGATCATCTGCCTCCGTCTCAGCTCCATCCCCAGCATCCTCTTCTGTCACCCCAACCCTCTACATCCATCCTATACATCATCCTTTGCCTCCCCTGGTTCACCTCCACCTGCATGAAAACCTTTCCCACATATGAATCTGGAACCTTTGGAGGGATTCTTTACTCGTATAAGATTTTTATTTTGTGTCATTCTGAACAGATATCCATGTGTGGGATCTCCCACTCCACTGCCCCCTCACTCCTGAACGAGACTCCGCGACACTCAGTCTCCTCCACCTGCGGCAGTAACACAAAGTGAACTCCATCCAGATTGCAATAATTTGAGATATTGTCTTGATGTTGCCAAGAAAATATCACAGTCTAATCTGGGTCCAGATGTGCTCCTTAATCCAGGTACTCAGTTTATGGTGTGGAGGGATGGAACCTCAGAGCGCCCTGGTTATAGTAAGTAATCATTAGCTAAGCTCTTCGCTACATTTTGTTATAATGTTTCCCTTTTTGCACGTAGTTTATTTAGAAACTCTCCATGACTTCAGGAAGTCTTTCTTTCATCCCACTTTTGTTTTTCCTGCTTTAACAAATGTGCCAAAGTCCTTTTATTTGGTTTTATGCTGCGTACAATACAGTCAGACAAAAACGAGGCCAAACCTGTGATACGTAATCCAAGTCTTAGTAATGCTGAATTATCCTTTACAACAGATTTGAATCAGACTTGCATTATTTCACCAAAATAACGGAATCCAGACTGACAGCTTCTCTCCTGCGTCTGCGGCCGATTTCATCAGCGAACTCTCAGAGGCCGAGGTTTCTTAGAAGGGAGTAAAAACATTTAGGCAGCCTTTTCACGAAGCTTTGAATTCTCTAACACCCACAGAGAGAAAATAAAAATATATGCTGCTAAAATGACAAATCATCTGTGATTTGTGATCTGGAACATCCTATTTAGCACATATTTGGACCTGGCTTCTAAATGCATTTTGTTCTACAGCTCGGTGTCAGCAGTTTAATGCTCCTGGAGCAGAAAATAAGCTCTCTGTCACTCTGTCCTTTATCGACCTTACAGCCCGACTCCGCCGGCCAGCTCGTAACGGCCCGGTTTGTGCAGGCAACTGGATGGGAAGTGCAACGAGGTGTGAGAGCGATGAGCATGGAATCGGGCCTGACCGTGGTTAATGGGAGCAAGAAAACCCGGGATCCAGAACTCCTCGAGCACTCCTCGATAATCAGAACCAGCAGGAGGAGGAATCGGATGACACTGATTTTCCACACCGAGAGACTGAAGGGGGGAACTAAGGCACTGGAGTAAAGATTACCAATTGCAGCCTCATTGATTAAAGTAATATAGAGAAATGGGGAAAAAAGGGGATCACAATATGATGGATGGACTCCAGAACCACTCTGTCACAGCGTGCACCACCCCTTCTTAGTAAGCTTTGGGATTCTCGGAGGAATGAGAACAAGAGTGCCATTTTTATTTATCACGTACCCACGTTCTGTGGTTTAATCAATGCTACAGCGAGACGAGGAGATTGGGCAGCACATCTGCAAGCAGTCAGCAGAATGTGGCTGATAGCACAAAGTTGCCCACATATCCTAAGGAATATGCGTCGGCTCATCAGTCAGGAGCTCGGAGCGGGAAACCGAGAGTTTTGGTAAATCTGATTGCCCGTTTTCATTGTTTACCAGATGAAAGCATTCCTTCGATTGTTATCTAAAACCAATTACGTCTTCACACGGAAAGTTTGCGTTGTGTTTGGATAATTTGAGCTTCGGCGGAGATGATAAATGTGATGAGCACAATAATCAGTTGATTACCACCCAAGTGCACCGACGAGAACCCTGGGAAAAGTCACGGGAATGCCGGGTGTCCCTTTCATATGGAAGACTGCTACGGCTATTAAACCGCAGCTAATCATGTTTGCTGTTAGAGGTCTGCCTTCTTACAAGCAGGGGAGAAACCACCCCCCCC
>VOQJ01002759.1:27336-43978 GCA_015052665.1 Apistogramma diplotaenia
CCCCCGGATATTCCCCCCTTTCCCCCCCCCCCCCCCTTTCCCTATTAGGGGCTCCCTTTTTCAAAAGGGGGGGGGCCCCCCCCCCCCCCCCCCAAACACCACCCCCCAAAAGAACATTTTAGTTTGAACACAAAAAAAAAAAAAAAAAAAAAAGCAAGTCAAGATCACCAAGGAGGATCAAAGGTTTAAGCCTAAAACCCAGCGCTGAATTATTTCCACTGCAGATATGCGGCCTTTGAAATATGGATCATGCTTCATAAAACATCGTTATTAAATCCAGTAGTTGCTTGCACAGTGGAGTACAAATACGACTTCAGTTCTTTACTGACTCGTGGCACAGCTTTAAGTAGTCACAACTGCCACTCAGGCTCCAAATGCGGCTCAAGGAAAAGGCAGAAGAGGTAGAATTACTGAGCAACAACAAACTCCAGGCCCCCGGAGACATTTGCATATAAACTGCATTTAGGCTGAAATCTATATATGAGGAACTTGCAAACTGATGGAAGAGCCGCAGTTTACTCCAATAAGTAGATTTTCTTGACGGGGGGGGGAGAGCTGGTATGTCTCTTAACTGCCGCTGGCGGGGGTGCCACAGCTCGTGTCTCCTCTTTCCACTGCGGACCATCCAGGATGAATAAAGCAGCTCGCTGCCTCATTGTTATGGGCACGCAAACATTCATGAGAGGGAATACATGTGTTGGGACAGATGCCTGCAGGAGAGCGAACACAGGCACAGACCACATAGACACTTTGCCGTGCACGAGCCCATGCACGCACCCACACCTACACACTAAGAGGGGGAATGTGATCCTGGAGGATTTGCACGTCTCCGGATCTTCATCATCATCAGCGCCTGTGTCCTCCAGCATCGACCGAGACGGTTTTCCACCGTTTCTGACTCGGCCTCTCCTTCCAGCAGCATGCAGATGAAGAAACCAGCCAGCTCGAGGCAGAGTTTTGGTCGCTGTGGCAGAGCTGAGACAAACAGAACTGAAGCGGGCATGTGGACTGACGTGAGATGAAACCTCGCACCAAAGCATGACCGAGCCCCGTGAGATGAAACCCACACTCAAATTAGTCTGACCGATGGTCCTAATAGGCACTCCTCACCTGCTTACAACGCGGCATTAATCTTCAGATGTTCCAAAGACCGAGTTTCCTCTTGTGCCAAAGTCTAAGTGCAGTCAGCAGGAGGGTATTTTATTTTATTTTAAAAGGCCAGGATTTTACGAGCTTCACTTTACTATTATTAGTCGTGAGGGAACCTCACTTTCCACTTCATAATGATTAACTGCCGCAAATCCTCACTGAAAGCCAAAAGTATCATCATTTATTCACATTAGTGGAAGGACAGTCATATTAAATAGGAAAGCGACACATTTACATTTTTAAACACTGTCTGCTACATCCATTACCGACACGTCTAAACTCGTGGTGGCCAAGATGACATTTATGTCGCTCCTCTTGACAGATTTTTAAAAACAGACCAACACTTGAACTGGTGTCAAGAGGAAAATGGATACAAGTCACAGCTGGAGGAGAGCATCGGCGGACCACACAAAAAGCAATCCTCAAGCTCTCTACTTCTAAATGCCACGGATGCAATCAACCTTTCCGTCGTAGAGGAGCACGCAGCGGCACTTCTGCCACACAGGAAGGGCCGGCTTTGATGCCGAAAGGTTTCAGGCAATTACGGCCTTTAGCTGTGACAATTTACACATCTCCCGAGAACGCCAGCCCCACTGGCTTCCACTCACATTCCCTTCATGACATGCCAAGACCCCGGCCCTTATACGAAAACAGCTTATGGAAAAGCTCGGCACCGGCCCTGAGCTGAGAGAACTGGAACGAGTTGTTAAAGAGTCGCACGAGCTACTATAACTAAAGTCGCCAAGAACGTCGGGAGCCGTTTTATCACCTCTTTTCATCATCCTAATATTTCACCGTCCCTGCACTTTCCCCTGTGACATGAATGCGCTGTAGTACAAATGGCTGGAGCCTCCACTTGGGGGCAGTATCATTACTAGCATCGTGGCCAGACAGTGTTCTCCACTCTGGGAGTCTTAATGTGAACCCCGGTGAGCATTACTCCGACTTTTACTCTTTAATGGAAGTAATTTCTCAGGAAAACTCTCCCCAAACAACCGGCCTTGCTGAATCCCGGTGATATAATACTGCTAAAAACACCCAGTGCTTTTAGCACAGACAGGATAGTATTTCAGGGCTTCTGACAGCTCGTCCCTGAGTGGGTATTGTGGTCCTCCTGCTCTCCGTGTATCATTGAAGACAGGCAGTAGCTAGGGGCTAAACTGAGAAAAGAGAGGGGGGGGGGTAACAGGTTCAATTCCTGGTCAGTCTGATTAGAGCCTTGAATTTTACACCACTAATGTCCTGTAGAGACTCACTGATGTAATCAAGAGCTGTGGCAGAATGACTAAATCCCTTTACTCAGTCTAACTGCACTGGGGTGGAAAAATACACCAACACAAGAAAAGGGTCACAGTTTTTTTTTTTTTAACTCCTCAACATTAGAAATTGCCCCTTTCAATCATTCTAGATGCCTCCAGCAAATTTAGGAAATTCTGGGATCTCTATGGGATATAATTTGACAAAATTTCCTGTGGATTGGTTCAGTGGATTTGTTTGGCAGCACATTAGTCGTACTTTGACTGAGCCACTGGTAACTTACTGGGGAAAAGTATATGAGAATATTAAAACACCAGTAGAATATTTGCATGAAGGCTACAGATCAGTTTAATCAGAATGTGGAGCTTTGATTCTGTTTTATGTAAACGTCTCGCTTTGTTCGACTCATTACGCTGAGCATCAAGAAGAGTCATGTTTGCAGCCCGAGCTTATTGGCACCATCTTTAAATATTAAGGTTCTGTAAAGGAAGGAGAAAATGCACACAGTTATGATCTACACCTCAACATGCATCACGTTGAAGCCTACATTCAGTTTTTTGAGAGAGGCGATAAGAAATACAAGAAGGAAATAAAATAAAAATGTGCTTCACATCAGTAAACATAGTTTCCAGATATGATAATGAAGAAGAGGCAAAGGAACAGAGGGTCTATCGTCAGCCTGAGATGGGATGAATAAAAGATGACAAATAACTGCCAAACTTCAGTCAGGCACTTGGATTAAAGTGAGAGAAAACGTTCAGACATACATCCAAATATTTAGATCCAAACAATATTTACTGCTGACTTTCAGGCTTCAGCCACTTTCAGAGTATATATATATATATATATATGTATGTTATATATATAAAAAACAGGTTTGCACTGAAAGTTCAGCCATAAATTTAAAAAGCTGTTCAGGGGACCTAAAGCTGACAGAGACGACAGCGACACAACCGTTACTTTGTACTTCTTCGAGATGAGGCGTCTCTGGGGAATGTGTTTTATTGAATTTTGCTGAGGTATTTAGCGTCGCTGCCTGAATGTCTGTATTTTAGATATTCCTGTCGCTCCCACTCTGCCTCACTTCATCTGAAAGGGGACTATAATGTAGGAAAATGAATAAGTCTTTATCCCACCCTACTTTTGTGAAGCTTCCTCAGACTTTCCAGAAGTCCAAAAGAGCTGACGGGTGTTTAAAAAAAGAGCACTTTTGTACTGATAACTGCTTTTCAGACCCCATTGAGAGAACAACTGCTGCCACACAACCCTTTCACGGTACACTGGTAAAGCTCTTTCAACAAGGGTTTCCAAAATATCCTGTCTGGGGGCATCCGTCGGGCAAACAAAGCAGTTTGTTAGCCATGTCTCATGTACGACTTCTCTTTCTGTGTACCCTCCTCGGCGAAGGCAAACTCACTAAGAATGGGACACTGAGGGGGTCTGTGTTTCCACCAAAGCCCTCCAGTGAGAACTTTTTCGACAAGCTCTGGTGAGAGACGACTTTGTTTGAATTCAACACACCGAAAGACATACCTCAAAACACTGTGCAAGAACAATGGATCCTTAGTTGAGGAGGTATGAAAGCATGAAGGCACGGGTGGGATTTATGAACTGGGACATACCAAATCCCATGTGCGGTGAGAGAGGAGCACAAGCGCACACACTTTCCACAGAAGCCTCATTTACCGATCACATTGTATCACTTACAGAAACCCGGGGAGGCTAAATACATGCCATATCACAGTGCATCTGAGGTCAGCTGCAGGTGCGGGCAGATTTTAGAAAACAAGACATTTATTACTACCTGGGTTTTCAGCAGCATGCATCCTGGCCAAGGCTCAGTGCCCTCACTTCCACCCTTAATACAAGCATGAAATTGCAATTGCAGCCGACTGTAAGCCAAACATGCAAACATAGGTGCAACACTGTGTTTTTGTACCTTTGTCAAAATACCAGTTTGCTGCAGACTAAACAGCAGGGGCATGCTGGCCATATGGTTTGACAGATGTAGTGTTTGAACAAGAAGAAACTGATCGGGAAAATGGTTTTACACGAGGTTTCATGAGAAAACTCGAGGCCTGCTTTCACTTTTTTAAGCAGCTGTGGAAACTTTTTGTTTGGCCACACAGACTGTATATAAAGGATGGGTGTAGATCGTGAGACATCACACATGGTTACAGAGGTGCTCACACTTCCTGATGATCAATTAATTAAGTGCATCTGATTAGTAGCACCTGGCTACAACGTACCCTCCTATAGAAACAGTAACAATGTGCTTGGTTTTTTCTCACACTGTTTCTGCATTTCAGCGAAGTCTTTGGCTGGTTTTGTAGTTCATCGGAGGTCGTCTTTGCAGTACTTCACTTTAAGGCCCTGCTAAGGACTAGAATATTTTATAATGTCCTGATATGGAAAACAGTGTGATTTCTCTTTTACCATGACTATAGTGGGGGTATTCTTAGCCCACTAAGTCAGGGGCTAAACTGATTTCTGTAGCATGACTGGGAGTACATGAACTGCGGCTGTTGGTCATGTATCCTTCAAAAAGCTTCTAGTGCTTCTGGTGGCTTTGAAAAGTGGAATCAGAGGCTGAACTTTAAGTGTTATATAGACTTAAATCCTTACAACAAGCAGAACATTAGACAAAGAGTAGCAATTTAGAGTGGCCATTAACCTAACCCCAGGAAGTGCATGTCTTTGGACTGTGGGAGGAAACGCACGCCGACACGGAGAGAACATGCAAACTCCACACAGAGTGAGGCCCGGGCCAAGGTGGAATCGAACCCAGACCTTCCAGATGTCATTCTAGCTGTGAGGCAGCAGTGCTAACTATCGTGCTGCCCTGTTTAATTGTTTAATTATAATTATTTGATTGTTGCTGGCTTTGAGTCTGTAGATGTGGAACTGTAATCAAACTTTGTGGACATATCGAGTGTGAGTGATGTCATTCACATAAATGACTGGTGTTGTCATCCTAGTGCATGTTTTCTGTTTTATTATTTTTCTCAAGGAAGCAATATGGATAACAAGCCTTGCTTCTAATTTGCCACAGAGACTAATGGAGACTTGGCTAAAATGTTACCAGCCTTTTGGGGCTTTCGTAAGTACTTTTTGTGGTCTAAACCGTATCCAGCCACGCAAGCACGTGTATCGGAGTCTCTGCAAATAAAAGCACGAGCAAAGCAAGAAGGTGAGTGGCACAAAAACAATCTTTGATGAGGCCCATGATAGCATAATTTCAGCGGAGCTGCATAACTGGGAGTAAACTGAAACCAGGAGTACCGTGGGTGGTCAGAAACGGCTCGAAACCAAGTGGCAAAACAAATACACGTGTTTGTTCTGCTCGGTCCCTGCGTGACTGAATGTTTACAAACTCATTGTGAAGAACTGGCTTACGCCGATCTTCCATAAGAGCAAACTATCTGTTTGAAACATCTCTCTCGGAATATCGTTTTCCAGTTGTCTGCAAGATTCTCCCTAATTCCAGTCACGTCGACCCAAACACAACGCTGCTGGTCTTTTTAATCTAAGAAATCAAAGCTGAGTAAACAGCGCTTTGGTATGTCTAATTCCTTGAACCAAACTCCAGCGGTCAAGTTTCACACATACCAAGACACATCTGGAGCGCTCAGCGTGGAAGATCAAGCTTGATATTCTGCACATGTCAAGGCAGTGCACGGCTCGACCCTAACTCTACAAATATATTACTAGTGATCCGGGGCTTCTGTCTGTATGGAGATGTCAGGATTCAACTGAGGGAGCCAAATGCTCTCATCCACTTTTCCAGAGGGATCTTAAAGTAAAAAGACATAATTGTCAGAAGAAAGACAAGTACTTAGGCAGCAACAGGGGAAAGATTATGTCAAACGGCAGGGTGGATATTGAACTTTTACTCTTTGAATCCACCCAACGACCTGCCAAATGCGCCCCAGAGACATTTTGGTAACAATAAGCAGCTTTGCGAAATGCCACGTCATTTCTTATCTGTGTTGTTTTCTGCAGCGTGTACGTTAACGCTGATGTTATTTATCACTGACTCAGAATTTATCTCCAACTTTCAATGGAACTGAATGTCAGCAGAGACGACTGCATTCAATGTTTTTGAATCCATATTTTACAGAAAGGAGACACGCTCACACACTCCTTTTTACCAACTTGAAAGGCAATAGATTCCCTTAAGCAGATTAAATGTTCCAACAGAACAATTTAGACCAGAAATGTTGTAGGTCTGATTTCTGTTTGACCCGAACAGCAGACAAACACAGCTGAGCTTCACTCGTTTGAGTTGATAATTGTAGTCTAAAGTCAAATGTGCCAGTAAGTACTGAACTGCTACTTGACTGATCTCTTAACTCTCATTAAGTCCGTTGGTCTTGGGAATTTTAGAAAACATGATCTTCTCTGGGTGAAGGCAGCAAAGGTTAATTAGCTTCCCCTCACATTTCTAGCTACGATGACTATTTTATTTGTTCTTTGGAGAACCATAAATGTACCCTTTTAGTCTTGATCAAAAAGATCTTAAGAAGTAATAGTTCCTAAAACCTTTGGCCACTGGAGCCCCTCAGATTTATCCGCTAACCCAAAGTCTCTCAAGAGGGATCCTTTAAGAGCTCAAAGTCTTCAGTGATTAGTAGAGACGATTAGCTATCCGGCATAACTTTTGTCACTTCACTGAACTAATTTCCTTTGTCCACTGAAGACTTCCCTTTATTAAGCACAGGATAACTTCTGGATTTAGGCTGAGAAATGTCAGGATTGTGCTGAAACCACAGAGACAACGGCCTTCCTTAATATCCTCTGACTTCCGCCGGACTAGAACTCCACGGGTGTCACAGCAAGATCTTCACGGTGTCGTGTACGGTTTCACCTGTCTGCCTTTCAGACCTGGATCTGAACAGGTAAAGGAGAATAGGCCTATAGAGTCCTCTTCTCTTCCTCTTCCCTCCCCTCCCTCTTCTCCTTTCTCTCGCTCCCTTTTCTTCCCAGCCGGCTAATCTCTTCTCAGGTTTAGGGTTCCCGGTTCGGGCTCTTTGAGGAGGAGGAAATATGGGGTTGGGTAAACATCAGGGCTCTCACTGCAGGGATTACAACACCCATATATCACTGAGACAACTCCCTTTTCAGCAGATGACAAGTCACCGGGACCCTGCGCGAGAAAGGATCCAATGACACTTCCTATCAACACAGCAGACACTGATAGCATATACCGTCACCGTTTTCACAACATCGTGTCAGTTTATGAGGATCCAGTGTCTGAGCGTTCTCAGCCGGCGACTTCAGATGGGCTCGAGGTTTTCACACATTGTTGCACCTGATGTTTGGCTTGTGGGCATCTTCAAAAGAGGCAACAACACAAACGGAAAAGAACTCGGGAGAAGCGCTTTGATCAGCGCCGCTCGTCGCCCGAGACCCCATTTTACTCTCTCCTGTTGACAAAGCGAAGTAGCCTGCATGGCAGCGTGCTGCCGAATGCATCGTGCCTCGGCGGCGGGGTGTTATGGAGTCAAACCGCAATCAGGCCTCATTTGAGAAAAGACATCACTGAAGGTCGGCGACCTCGCCGGGACAAGTGCAATTCCATGTGCTCGTGGATTTTTTAACTGTCAGAAGGTTAAAATCTAATTAGTCAAATAGCTTTTCTTTTCCAAAGTGGTGGGTGCGTCCAATGATTCCTCAGAGTGATGCATAATAAGAGGCGAGGGACACTTAAACGTACTCCCCAGTTGTCCTTTTCACTCGTGTGCAGTTAACAACAAGCAGTCATGTCGGAGTAAAGGATGAAATCATTTAGGGAGGAACAAAAGCATTAACAATGACCTGTGCAAGAAACTGGAAAGTAACCACTGTAATGATGCCACACGTGTTTTCAGCATTGACGGTAAATTGAGAATCGATCCACAGCCTCTTCTGTTTGCAAAGTGCAATTACATGTATTTGTAAAGTGTTTACATGACTGGCTTCACTGGCACGCAGCTCTAATATTCATACTTCGAGTATATGAAAGAATTGCATTGTGGGTAGTATTCAGCATCACATGTTACTTTGTTAAGTTAAGCTCCAGTGATGACAAATTAAAACCACATCCTCACAGTGTTTATCCACCGCAGCTTTTCTATAATGATGCCCTCTGATTTTCACAATTATTTTGCAGGTTCAAAACTAGCATCTGTATTTTAAAGTGTTTAATTTAAGTTAAATGTATAAAGGGTATTAAAGCAAATATATATAACCACAATGTAAAGTCACAAGTGAAAATCATGCGGTGCAGTACGATGCACTTACACTGAGCAAAGTGTTAACCTTAAAGGAAGGGTTTAACACTGACAGGAGTTTAAGCCTGGCTTATTTAAATCAAGCAAAACTGGGTTTAGGTATATTTTAGGTAGCTAAGCTAACAGGCCTCAGGCTCTGGTTTCAGACTGAGCGCACAGACGTCGTATAACAACAAACAGGCAAAATGAAACTGAAGTTCAGTTTAGCTTCACACTTTAATTTCTCTCGATTGATTTGTTGTCCCTTAGAGCAGCTGTTTATCTTCCCCAGGAACACCTCAGTGCTGATAACATGGGAGTACAATCCTTCATCACTGGTGTTACACACAATAGCAGGTCATAGGTCAAATTGTGTCAGACTGTGGGTCTGACGTGTGCAACATGACCTCATACATTTCACAATACTGGACAGGAATACACCTCCTGTTTAATTTTGGGCCAATATTGATGCAGATGTGTAAAATAGCGATGTGGTCAGTAGCTGAAGGAAATACCAATTTTATTCTCTAAATAAATAAAGGAAGACAGAAGTCATTCAGGTCCCCATCATCGAAACCAGGACAATGCACCATATTGCAAAAAACACACACTAACAATGTCAAACGTCTCGGGGGACACACATGTATAAAACTGTGCACAGAGGCATAACTAACTGTTTGCAGTCTGCACTGGCTTTCCTTACAGACGCGTTCTGAGGCATCCAAACAGGAAAACTTGACCCTTCTTTGCAAGGAACAGAAAATGTAATCCAGACCATGTTGTCATGGGGAAAACACAACATGCTGGTCTTCATGTGACCAAACTGCAGACATCATAATTCTCTGGATGCTTAAAAATCTGAATTTCATGGCAAAGATATTAATAATAGTTATATCATCACTCGTGTGAACGCGTGCCACCTCGGGTCAGTTTGAAACACTTTAACGAACTTAAGGACTAATCAGCCACACGGAGCTGATGCAGCTTTCACTAATAATAAAATGAAATCGTCTGCAATGTGTGCGGTGGTGTCTGCTTTCAGATACATTTTTTTATTCAAGCCAAAGAAATAAAACAAACTTAAGTATAAGAGCAACATTCATATACAGGCTATGACTGACAGAGGATGTGTTGGCAGGCATCTCCGCGAGTATGAATGAGGACATCTGGGAAGAATTATCTTCATTATAACAAAAAGCTAACAGTGATTTATAGCAGGCCTCATTCTGTTGTTCCACTATCTCATAATGATAAGAATTTTATCGTGGCGAAACGTGCATTATCTCCGTCAACTCCCTTCCCTTTTCTCTCTTCTCTCTGAGGAGTTGAACAGGATGACTAATTAAGAGAATGAGTCTCCGTAACTGTGAGGAAAGCCACGACGTCCAACATCCGATGGAGGAATTAAACTCACATGTGGGGCAGTGAGATATTTCATACCTCACTATTAAGAAAACAAAACATCTCGTTTTCATCAGACGGCGGCGTGGTGTCGAGGCCCGATGCGACACGCCACCTTACCGACCGCGAGCGAAGCCTCTTTCAGCTCATCACGCACATTTCTTTCGTCGAACCCGACCCGCTCGAGCATCGCCTCGCCTCAGGCACACGGGTTTAACCACTTATTTGTGAAGTGATGTAGCTGCCAAGAAACCTCATTTTTCACACCGCCGCGGTCAGTCGTGAACGTTAATCACGACGGATGTCACATTTGAGGCCAACAACGGCGTGAATATTCGTTTATATTGTCGTGGGTTTCCCTTACGCATCTGGCCCAAAAACTGTGATTTGATGGTTCTGGTAGCACGAATCCTGACATTTCTCACTGTGGGAGGAGAATCATTTCAACTTATGTAATCCTGTAATAACGAAGCAATCAGATATGGATTACAGGTCGACCCTAACATCACATCCATCCTAATGACTCCAGTACACCTTTGGTGGGCCTCCCACACAGCCTGACACACACAGCTCACTGCTGTGGCTCGGCCTACGTGAACTTCAGGTGAACTACAAAGTTCTTTAGACCTAAAGTATCTCTGCATCCTGTTCATCCCTCTGGCATTCACGTTAAATAACACAAGGTTTAAAGTTTATATCTTGTCCTTAATCACACTAGTGGGCACACATTTATTCCCATGCAAACAAGGTTGTGTGTGCACGCTCATACATGCAGATGGGTAATATAGGACAGCAGCCTTCCCTGAGAGAAGCCTCAAATCTGCATTTCTCACTACCTTTGAGTTCACTTCAATAAGAAATAAAGAGGAAGAGGTAACATCCTTACCTTCGCCTGATTAATCTGTATGCCATAGATGAGGATATTTCGGCACTTGGCTGTTGAGGCCAGGTTCGTGATTGCCGTGGGCTCCCTCCTGCTGACGGAGAGCTCATCCGCACCGCTCAAATGCACCTATCAAAACAAAGGCCACAGCCCCCCCGATTAGAAAACACTCGCCTTTTAACCAGAATGGCAATTAGGCCCCGTTTCGGAGCAATTACAGGACATTGTTCAAGCAGTAGTTTAAACATGTTGCAACTCAATAGGCTTATTTACTTAGGGCTATGTTTGGGGAGGTTCAGGGAAGCATAAGCGTCTGCTGACAGTAAACAGAGGGTGGTTGATACACAGCCCTGTCTGGGGATATAATGACTCTCTAATTGAGCTGTAAATCTCAAGGGCCTCTGAGGTTTATTTTTCCCAATTAGGGCAGCATAATCCAGATACAACGGCTCAGGTTACCGTGTCATCCCCACGAGAAGCTAAAGCTTTAGTCGATTTCCATAACCATACTGCTGACAGCAATTTAAACGGAGAGTTATTCATCTCAATTATTCTGTCACATGCGCTTAAAAACCGCGGCAGCGAGACGCAATAGTCAGGAGAGTCGTTTCAAAAATGTCAAGGCATCTGCTTTAAATGTACAATTATTACACTTTGCCTGAATATCAATCAGACGCCGGCTGTCGTCGGCCGAAAACTGATTACTCAGCACATTAGCAGGTGCAGGACACCGAGCGGTCGTGTTCGGGCCGCTTGCGGTCGTAAAGAACGAGGCCAATGAAATATTTGTCCCGATTCGATTCGTTTTAGCAGAGACAGAAATTGTAACAAAATCTCAACACAAGCACTGTTGTTATTGGGCACCTTCCACGATGATTGAGAGCGGCTATTTAGGTGATTGAAAATATACTTGAAATGTTCCCAACAAGTGATTGTAACCTGACAGGCAATCAAATATAAGCTGTTTGAGTGATTATTATACAATAATAATAATAAATCCCCCAGAATCATAAATTGGTGATTTCTTATAACATGAAATGAAAGGTGATTAAATCAACTATAAGGATTTGCCCAGAACACCTCACACTAAAGAAAGAAGGTGACCTCCATCATCCGCTCTGCTTCTCTGCCCTCCAGGCCGCCACCATCACACGGCTAACACCAGTACTTAAAATTATATTATCCCTCACCGCCATGTGATCAAGCCTGGGATAACTGATGCGGCGCACGCGCAAATTAATAACAACCCCCGGCAAAAAACAAAAGAGATGGCACACACTCGGGACCAAATCACTGAGGGGCTGCCTCATGTTTTGTCACACTTTCAACTTTCCAGACTGAGTTCATGCAGATTTCAGTCTCACCATAAAATTGTGTTAGGCAGAGAGGGAAAAAAAAACCGAGGCGACTGATTTATGTTTCTAGAACAGAATTCAGTTCTTCTCCTTCGTTTCGTCCTGTAAATCTGTGAAGGCACTTTTTATTGCAAACAGTGAATCAGGCTTTTCAATGGTCCAAAATCCAAAAATAACACGAGAAGAGCAAGATTTTTTTTTTTTTTGCGCCTGTCATGTCATGGCAGCCTTTGCAATCAGAATGATGTTCTGAACGCACTGTTGTACCGAACATACTTGCTTTTACAAGAAGAGCTCTGTAAAATGTCTATAAGCTAATCTAATGTTTGTATTTTCTTTTATTTTATTTATTCATGTCAGGTCCAACAGGCAGGAAGAAGGGAGATCAAGAAAGATTTAAAAAAAAAAGGTAGAACTCAGAAAAAAACAGAAGACAGGCTGTTGCACATACATACGCACATTCACAGACACACACACAATCTTCTGGTTTGTCGTAATGTGTGTGTGTCTCTGTCATGGATCAAGGATTTTATAAGCCTTACAGCATGTTACACAGGTAACTGACTGCTTCATCCTCTAATCACATGAACACATTTGTGATGAGTCTCTTAATGCATGCACAGAAACATGCAGCGACCCGACTGACACCTCTGATCCACTGAACTACAAACTGGGCCAGTCAGCAACTTCGGTTGTGTTGTGCAGGTTGTTCTCATTAGGCGGTGCCGCTGCTGCAACGGGGTGTGCTGGTTACAACAGAGACCTCATAAAATGGTGACAGCACGCATTAGTTATGGATTCAGCCATTTGAATCTTTAATGTTAGCGTTTTGGACAGCGTCATTTTAAAAAAATGTATATTTGGACACAAGGGTGGAGCGCCAAGATATTTGCTAAGATTAGCAAGCTGCATTCATGAACTGTACAGGTAAAATGCAGCAACATGCTAATAAAATACTAGAATTAAGCTCCGTGTCATAATTAAAATTACCTAAGAGGCACAAGCAGCATAAATACGATGGAGAGGTCCAGTTCAGTGACTCAAATTAGCAGAAAGTCATCAGCTGCAGCTGCCTGGATCAGGTCAAATGTCAGTCCAGCGGGCACGCTGAATACAGATGGAAGATTATTTAAAAAAACATGACCTTTTTTATTGTTCCAGGCTCTAAAATACATGCTGATGCTTTAAAAGATTTTAACTCTGCAGTCTAAAGGGACTGAATTGCTCTACATAAATCTCAGGACTGCAGGTTTCCCAGCAGAGCCCTAACAAGATGATCAACATTATTCACTTCATGCCAGTGGTTTTATTGTAGCTGATCAACGTAAATTATTGAACAGAATTCAATTAGGAGGAACAAGCAACAGGTAACGGTGGGAGTTTTGCAGGAACCCGGTTTTGTTCTGATGTGGAAGAGAGTCGATCCTGTTAAATCTCCAGCTTCAACCTGAATGTTTACACATCTGAATCTATGAGCTTCCATCTTTATTGAAAACTAACACGAGTAAGAAGAGGGGTTTCAGGGCGGCAGTGTTGTTGCATGACATCTGGCTTGTTTTGTCACAAAAATCAGCCTCTGCGAGTTTATTTTGTTCTCATTACCCGGCATTGTTTTGGTGCTGGCTCCGTGTTTCAGATGGAGAGTTACATTTTCCAAATTAAAAAAGGTAAACAAGCCTTTAAATGTTTCCCGGAGCAGTTTAAATCAATTTGTTCTGGTTTTCTTCTGTGTGTTCCCGGGTCAGTGTTGCTCTGGTGGTATCGGACACAGCTCGAAGCAAAGCGAGCGGTAAGCGGGGTCGGGCGGAGGTGCTCTCGGGGGAGGTGTCGGGTTTCCAAAGCAGCTACAGAGCTCCACGAGGGACACGAGGTGGACTACAGGTTAGATTTTTACAGGCAGAAAAAAAGGAAAAGGTTTCTGTTGCTGCAAAGTGCACGTTCCTCCGTGAAACTGAATCTGTGCAGCTCCAAGTGTCGAGCTTCATAAATCTGCAAAAAAAAAAAGGTTCATTCAAAGTGTGGGAAATGACCATGAGATGTGCATGCAGAGGCCTGCTGTAGTTTATTTTATATATGACTTTTGAGGATTTATGTATGAAACACTTCCCTAATAGTTATTTAACAAAAAATGTCAAAATTAAATTCAACCATGTGTCCTTAGACTTAAGTTAGAACAGGGTAGTAGGAAGTCCCAAGGCACAGGGCCCTATGCAGTCCTGTGGAAAACAAAGTCCACCCTTTTATAGGAACGAAGGATAGGACCGGCAAGTTGATTAATCTCTCATCAGGAAGTGTGAGCACCTCTATGAAAGCAGAGGTTTTAGTAGTTAGTTGGTCTGGAGCCTTCAAATGTCTGTTAACACAATGCTAAAATCTTTCCATCAAATTCACCCCACAGTCGGACCCGAACAGCGCTCAGAAACCCAGAGTTTCATCTCTGACTCTACAGACCTTGGTGTCAAATGTTAAAGTCCATGACAGCGCAATTAAAACAAACATTAAAACACAAAAACAAAAATGTACAAGTTGTTTGGAAGAGTTTTCTGTCTGAAAAGACCATGATAGCAGAACTTGGGCTTTGAAAGTTGCATCTGAAAAGACCACAACACCTCTGGAACAATGTTCTTTGGAAAAAGAGCAAAGACGTGATGTTTGGCCATAACGCACAGCACCAGATCTGGCCAAAACCAAACTCAGAATACGAGCACAAACACACAGTGGTGGATGGGTGATGATGTGGGCTTGTTCTGCAGCCACGGGCACCTTTCAGTCATTGAATCAACCACAAACTCTTCTGTATACCAAAGTATTTTAGTGAGACTATCCACCCAACATTACAGCGATCCAAAGCACACAGGCAAACTACAACAGAATGGCTGAAAAAGTAATGAATCAATGTGTCGCAGTGGTCCAAGTCCAGGACTTCCACGAATCGTCACAACGGAAAGTACAGCGGGTCAAAATTCCTCCATGACGATGTGAGAAACTAATAAAATTCAACTTATTCCTTAAAGGTGGTTCTACAAGCTACTGAATCATGAGGTGTATCAGCTATCATCGGACCCTCTTCATGCCCAGCTTACAACATCAGGGCAGGAGAGATATACCCCAACCCAGGAGAGCCATTGTATATGTGCAGGCCCGACTGTGTAACCAATGCTGCACATATACAAATAAGTATTAGTATTGTTTTCAAGTTATGGCCATTTACTCTGTATGTTCATTATAATAACCAAAGCAGTGTGCATCCTTCTTATGGTTACTTCCTGTAGATACTTTCAAGGTAAGACCGACAAAACTGAATCAGCTTTAAAAACGTTTAAAACACACACACACAAATGCACAACTCAAATTGAGCCTTATGATTGTGAATAATAATAAAAGCAAATATGTGACAGATACAAATCTGTCATGTGAGCATTTTCAGTGTCACCGAAAGGCCAACGAACCTTCCGCTGACCACAGCAGGAGTCAAACTGAGTAACGCTCCGTGACATTTGATATAAACTGAGTTGTTTGTTCTTTACACAGAGTCAAGATCAGGTTTTCCAGGATCTGGTAACTTCATTCCCGAACTGCACTTTGAAACTCGTCTTTTGGGCACCAAGTTTGGAGAAGTTAAAAAGTTGAGAACGCTTCAAAAAAAAATTACGTGTTTTCTTCCTATAAACGGCATGCGAGAGCCGCTGTGCTTGTCCCCGCAAGTGCCAGAGATACATTCCTCCTCCTTCACTGGTTTACAAATCTGCCTCTCAGATGACAACAGGAACACACGAGGTCCCAGAAAGGAATGGAAAGAGTTGGAGTTCTGGGGCTGTTGGGTAGATCCGCATGTGAAATCACACTAAGCATGGCTGCATCTGTCAGTGAGTGCACCACTTTGGTTCTGACTGAAATATGCTAATGCCATGAAATTTGGCGTGGACACTTGTGGTCTCCAGCGGATGAATCTTACTGACATTTTCCTTTAACGCCACCATAGTTTTCACTTTTGTGTTTTTAATTAAATTTCTCAACCACATTTGGATGAATTTTCATTACATTTTATAGAGGCATTGATTCCTCCCTGGATTTTTTTTACATCGCAGTTTTGATACTCCATAACTTTTCCTTTACTGCCAGAACCAAGCAAAGCACCACACTGAGCACAACTGGAGGATCTCCATCACCCAACTCACCCAAATGACGACCACTGGGTGGAGAAGAGCTCGATTTTCTGCCTCCAGAGCCGTAAGTATGGCCTCCACTTCAGAAAAGCACAAAGGACTGACCTGAAGACAAAAAAAAAAAAAAAACTTGTGAGACATCTTAAAAAGGAAAATTTTAATTTTAAAAAAAAAAATAAA
>VOQJ01002761.1:3762-51570 GCA_015052665.1 Apistogramma diplotaenia
AATGCCAGGCCTCAGAGGAACAATGAGAAGCGTAAAGACGGAGCAGGTTGGTCAGTGTTTTTCGTCAAGACTCGGAAGGTGATGTCCAGCGAGCCTGTTGCTATCTCTGCAGTCATAGAAGATGACGACATCTTGTCTCCCTCTTCCTGTGGGGAACCTAACACCAGTCAGATATTAATGCAGCGGGAGAAGTTCTCTCCAAACAGAAAAAACTCCAGGCTGTTTCAGCACACGGCCTCCTGCATGGCGCCGGGCCGTAGGACACTGGGATCTCGGCTTTCCAGAGACAAGAAGATTGCTAAATCTTTAGGCATCATAGTCTGCATTTTTGGAATATGCTGGGCTCCGTACACTCTACTAATGATTATCCGCGCCGCCTGTAGTGGTAAATGTGTGGCAAACTACTGGTACGAGATTACATTCTGGCTTCTGTGGCTGAATTCTGCCATCAACCCGTTCTTGTACCCTGTGTGCCACAGCAGCTTTCGAAGGGCTTTTTCTAAGATACTGTGCCCTAAAAGACAGTCGGTGCAACCTCAGATTGAGGCTCAGTCTTGTTAGATGAACTCAAATGAACTTCCATATTTTATGAATGCTGTAAATGTTCCTGAACACTGTAAAAACTTCATTTAATGTTCTTCTATTAAAAAAAAGGGCCAGTTTTCAAAAATAAGATAAATGTTTGCATTTAAATGAGGATTGTAACAACATATCTGGCAGCAATACGGTGACACGACACAGTCATAGAAATACAGAGGTGGCAAACGTACAGACAGGCTTTACTTGAGTAGAAATACTGGTTCTTGTTTTAAAAAAATACTCTGAAGTACTGAATCAACATCTTTACTCAAGTACAGAAAGTAAAAGTTTTGTACTTTGAAGGATGTTTCTACCAGCTATTTTTTTTGTAAAGCTAACTGAACCTGCTATATTAATATAATAATAAAATAATATTATTAAATCAGAAAACGCACATTATCCCAATCTGCTGTGCACCAGTCCAACACAGAGCTTTTTGTAAACTCACCACATTACAGCAAACTGACCTGTTTATCCTGCATTTAGTGCACGTTAGTGCACGAGTTGTTTTGCAGGACATTTCACGATGTGAAACATAACTTAGGACATTACATGTCAGCTTTAAATGTCCCTTATGACCCTTAGCTAGCAAACAGTTTGTGTGTTTGCTTATATTTGCCAGGCTGTTAGCAACGTTGCCTTTGAAATGATCTGCCGCAACATGTTACTCCACTGATGCTTGCTCCACTTCAGCACTGCTACCTAGATGCTGAAGTACTGTGACGACAACTTACAGACATCTGCATTCGGTCCCACTTTAACCCCCGAGCACAGCACTATAAATGCTGCATAAATTATATGGGTTTGCCTCTTTCATGTCTTTGTATGTGATAAGGCCTGTTGACGGATGCATCAATGGGATGGTGTTCTATGTGTTGTCGTCCCTTCGTTTAGTCTCAGATTGGTTTGATGTTTGCAGGCACACAGAAATAAAAACTTCCCCCAGACGTTTCAAATCGAAAGTAACGAGCCTGTTTTGAAAATGTAAGGAGAACATTTTGTGTAAAAATGTTGGGAGAAAAAGTAAAAATTTGACAGAAAAATAAATACTCAAGTAAAGTATAAATACCTGAAAATTCTACTTACAGTAAGTACAGTAACAAAGTATTTGTATTTCATTACTTTGCACTTGCGTAAAAATATTATTACATAATATTCTTAAGGGCGGAGCAGTGGACTCTTAAACCACCTATCGAAGCCAGCATCAGATTTTTCTAATGTGCCAGTTCATTTTCAAACCTTCACCGAGCCTCTTCACAGACACACGAAGGCTGCGAAATGACGGCTTATGCAGCCTCACAGAAGGCGATTACCATAATTTAGTACATGTGTATGAGAACTACCAAGTTTTGTTAAATTGTGGTCTGTCTGAATGGAAGCAGAGACAGAAATGACAGCTTCAGCCAAGCATGCAATTTCACGAGGACTGTCGGTGATGACAGAACATTTCAACTTCTATTTAGATGAAGCTGATGCGAAGCAAGAACTTAATGGCCTTTTGATGGCTTCAGAATCTATTTGCACATGAAACCCTTTCATGTTACAGTTTCAAATATATAGCTGTCCATTTGACAAAGAAAGACTTCATGCTCGTGCCCTTGAAAATATACACTGCAAATTCAGGGTTTTCATCATGCAGAATTAGAATTACAAATGTAGAGTTCTCCATGTTTAAAGCACCAGAGAAGAAGACAAGGATCTATGTTTACTGACCACCGAGTGTACTTTTATCAGAGTGATTCAGAATGTTTTGAGCTTTTATCTAATGGCAGGAGAATGCAGCTGCCATCCGCCAAAATGTAAAAGCAAAAACACGAAGCACAATGAAATGAGACTTAAAAAGTTTTGTACAATAAGATTAATGCCGGGCCAGATGGTTGAGTTCACTCTTTATTTAAAGACTTGTCTGCTTTATACAACCTTAAAACTTAAGCTGTTTTCAGACGTGCACCGCAGTCCTGAGGATTTGCATGTAAGACTCAACTCAGTGGAACATTAAACTGGTTTTCCTTGATAAAAACCCAGCGTGATGTCCGGCTGAGCCCATGCGAGAGTCACTAAATTAATTGTGCAGCAGATTCTCTGAAAGGGAATCATGGCTCTGTGTTCTGCCTCCTACTCGCTGAAACCAGGCAGCTCCCCTGCCTCAACCAAACAAAGTCTTTCCAGTAGCGAGAAAGGCTCTGATGCAGACTCTTGTTGTGAGCTACAAAAGAGAACAAAATCAAAATCTGACCCGATTCTCCCAACATACTGCAGAGTTCATGTGTGAAAATTGCATATTTGATTATTTTGTATTTTGGTTATGAATGTGTGTCTGTGTACGTAGTCGGATAAAAATAAATAAATAAATAAAAGAAGCCTGACAACAGGATCTTTTACTGCATGTTATTGGTAAAGTCTCGAAGGAGTCGTTCGACTTTGGGAAATACATCTGTAACGTACTTTGCTGTCACGGGTTCGATGTGACCACTGATCCAACACTGCTTCCCTTTCTTCTGCTCTGCCGGCTCTTTTTTCCCCAACACTTCAACTTTGATATGAAACCTTTTTTTTTTTCTTACCCGAGCCAGAGTCAGTGTCTCCAGAGACAGAGCATCCATCGCTCGGTTCCTGCGGCTCGAGTCGCTCTTTTTTATTTATTAATTTATTTCAAAGTAAAGCCATCATCACTCCAGAGGAAAAAGGAAACTTTTCTGGCTTCCAGCTGAGACAACCTGTTCAGTCATGAAATTAATAGGGACTCTTTCTTTGTCACTATAAAAATGTCACATGTTTGTGTATACTATATATAAAGCCATGTGCATGTTCAGATTCCATGTTGTACTGAGGCAGGTCATTGACCGGTAGTTGCATGTTACTGGTCCCTTCTGGGAATCCTTGGGGATCAGGATCGTCCGGCTTCTGGTCAACCATTCCGGATGTGCCTTAGCCTTTAGCAGCTGGTTCATTTACACTGCCAGGCGCTCATGGAGTGCAGCTTGCTTCTTTAGCCTGTAAGTGTGTAAGTAAGTTCCTGTTTCGAAGACGTAAAGCTTTCTTTTTATCCAATAACAAACACATAGAACTGGCTTTGACCTGAGATTTTCCCATCACAGATGAACATGATCCAAATATATCTGGAAAAGCCTCCTTGGGGCTGTCAGAAAAATAAAATAAAGGAAGCAGCAGTATCATTTCCCCTGTAGGAATAATGTGGAAAATTTTACTTTGGAGAAAAAAAACAATTGGAGATCGTTTAACCTCGGAGACACACAGAATTTGCTGTGTTGAATCATCGGATATGTTCCGTTCTGTATTACCACTTTGCCTTATCTGCAACCACAAGTTTAATTTAATATCTCAAAGGTCACATAGGAATCAATAGCCCTTCAGAAACAGCCGTATAAATCATGGCGTTTATTGCTATTCTTTAATATCTCAGTTAAACTTCGGAACCGCTCACATCATCAGACTTTCCTTATCTGCAACTTGTGAATAGAGCGCGCAGCATTACAGCAGCCCTGCAGGGAAAAAGCTGTTTCGTCTGGATAAATAGATTGTGGTGGTGTTGTTTTCCCACTGACCCTATTTAATAATAGTCATTTAAATACAGCAGTTACTGTGGATGCACGGATGCACATTTTAAGCCTGTGAAAATCTCAGCTGAAGAGTGCAAATGCTGTTGCTAAACAGATCAAAAAAAACCCAGAGACCCATGAGACACATCTGTCATCAGCGTGTCTCAAAATTCAGGAACAGAAATGGACTTGTCGAGCAGTGCAAGTCACCTTTTTCCCCTTGACCAAAAACAAGAGGCAATTTGGAAGCGTTTCATAAAAGGTCAGTCGAGAATGAGATAAATCGAGAGTGGTTTAGGTGACCTGCGCGGAGACGCAGGTGGACTTGCAAATAGAAACCAAATTGCTCAGCAGCAGTGTTGACATCGTTTCTGTGCGCTGTGGGAAGCCCGAGAACCAATGAGACAGCCTTTCAAACAGAAAAATTGGAAGCAGTTGCCATCCTTCTGGTTCTCGTTGGGGTTCCTCTGGGATTCAAATATGGCAGCGGTAATTGTTAGTGAAACACACATCTGGTGAACCAAACCAGCGAGATCCTCAGGGATGAAGATGAAATGCACACCTCTTTTTTTCTTTTTGTTTTGTTTCTGTTTGAGAGAAATGTGAGACTTGGGAGGAACAAACTGTGGCTGCCGTTAAGCAGACAACATGTGTGTGGGAGATGATAAGCTGCGTGCAAGCCCAAGTCATTTGAAGAATACAAAAGAAACATCCTTTGAGTGTATTCCGCTGGCTTTGAATGCAGCCTCTCGCAGTGCCCGCTCTTTAATTCAAGTCACACTGAATATATACAGTCAGAGCTGGGGAGCCTGTCCTGGAAAGAACCAATGGCTTACAGAAGCTAAATATGATGCTGTGAGAGCTTTGGCATAGAAAAAAGATTCAAGAATCAATTTGAGTACATGGCCATTGGCTGCAAGGAGAGGATTTTCCATTAGTTTCTCACTGCACAGAGTACACTCTACCACAGTGAAGCCTGCCTGAGTAATGAACAAAGAGCATCCTGGCTGACGCTGATGATGCTGATGACTCCTTAACAGGACTCACGCAGCATGGAATAATTGTTTATGGTGAAGATGCAGATAAAAGCAACCAGCAGCTCGTGCTTATTGAGGTCAATAGAAAAACAAGCATTCAATCTGCCACAGCTCTTAATTAACCCACATGCCCTAAACATGCTAATTACTTTCAGGGAAACAATCTACAGACAGCTTTTACCACCAGAGTTCTATCAGCTTTGCCTTAATTTCAGCAGTGCATTAATACGTATCTGTTATGCTGTTAATTGCTGCTAGCCACTTTTCCATGGGACGATGTCTTTAAATTATTAAGGCACAGTACAATTATAATTTGGTATTTCAGAACATGTTTCTGTTCAGCCTGACTGGCAGCAGTGAAGGGACACACAGGAAACACGTCTTCACTTTGAGACTTTGTCCCTGTTTCACGCTGCAGCCATGCTGGTATGGAGGGTCAGCGATCAAGTGTAAAAAGAAAAACCCTGCAGTTCCAATAGCGACTACTCGAGGCGCCTGAATCTGAATTCTTTATAAGACCAGCAGGAGGCAGCTGCTTCGGGAGCAATAGCGCTCAGCCGCATTGATCTGTGCCCCGAGTTAAAAACTTTAGTTAAGGTTATGGTTTCACTGGCTGTTTTTAAGGCTTAATAAATACAATATGAGGTCAGTTTTATACATTATGGTTCCAAAACGTCCAGAGGGATGATAACGTTGCATTTTCTTTTGTGCAGACCGACCTTGTAATTGATCACAGCCATATTTGAGTCATTTCTGTGTTGTGATTATTTTAATTATTTCATATTTGCTTGTAATTTATGTTTCCTTCAATTTTTTTTACTGTACACTATATTACCATATATATATTAAGTATTTTAAATTGCCCATAGGCGTGAATGGCTGCCTGTCTCTCTGTCATGGTTAGCCTGCGACAGGCTGCTGATCTGTACAGGCTGTACCCTGCCTGAGCCCGCTGGGACATCTTTACACGGAGGAGCCATGAAGTCTTTGTTAATCATTCTCCTGGCAGTGGTGAGACTTTTTTCCAGGTCTTCTGCTGCCTGGCTGGTGTATTGTTCTGGACCATCAAGTATCTGGATCACAGACACATTTCATATAGAGCTCTATACATACGTATTTTTTAAATTAAATCTTGCTGGACAGCTACAGCAGTTTTTTAAATTTTATTTATTTTATTTTTTCAAAAAGACCACTCAGAGACCTGTCGAGTTATCGTTAAAGAAGACAGTCTCTTGTTACTTGTTGAGGGAACTGTGGTTTTATATGGACCAGGGTTATGATGTGGTGTCAGTGGAAGTTTTGCAACTGATTTTTTTCCTCTCCATTTCAGTCTTGACATAAAGGGCCGTATTTCTGATTGACACCGTATCACATTGTTAGAGTAAAGTTACCTTTGATGCATTACAAAGAGAGAAAGGTGATAATGATGCCCTGAAGTTATTAAGGACATTCATGCTCCAGTCCAGAGAAAGATATGAGATGCTGGATATAAAAATAATAATAATTTCTGCAGCCTGGTACAAAAATGTTATAGTCATTTAATGGTGGCCAAAATGCTAAATTTGGTCTGGTAAAGTCAAGCCGGTGGGAGACGTCCCTCTGGCTATAAACTAAAATCACTTTGCTGACATGCTTATATGTGTAATACTAACATGTTGGTTTTGAGCAGTTTGGAGACAAAATTAGAGGGAGGCTTGAGATGGTTGGGACATGTGCAGAGGAGGGATCGTGGGTATATCGGACAAAGGATGCTGACTATAGAGCTGCCAGATAGAAGGAAAAGAGGGAAACCGCAGAGGAGGTTGGATGGAGTGAAGGAGGACATGCTCTGGCAACCCCTAATGACTGAAATGAAACAGAAATTAGGACCTGCAGCAGCAATTTCTCGCTCACCTGAGACAGATTCCAAAGGACACGATGGTGCCTCACAAAGATACTTTCTGAGCTTCACACTAACATGAAACATTTGTGCAATATTTCTCAAATGCATTCTGATAATTCACTTGATCTATTTTTTTATTTGATTTTTTGTATCTTTGTGTAGTCTACATAGGAGTGAATAACAGATGCTGCACAGTTTGAAGATAATTTTCATGCAGAGTATTTTTTAAAATTTATTTACGTGTTTATTTTTTTTTACAAAATGTGTTTCATGACTTAGTTTACGTTCACTTTAACTGGCTCTTTGGTCTGCGTGAGGCAACAGATTACGTGGTAAAGCTTGAAAAAGATGTTTTGGCTTAAAATATGATGTTTATCACTTTTGAAACTTCAGTTCTTTTAGGTTGCCAGGGTGATAGTACTGCGCAGGCACACAGTATACGTCCACTGGAAATAGTCAGAAGCACATTAGTTCAATGCCACGATGCCTGTCAATAAAAAAATGACTCTGTGCACACAAACAGGTACACAGAAGCAGAATAAGGGCACAACGTCAAGGTGCACGCAGGTGAGATTAAAGACTGAGCAGGTTTGAGCTCCAGCAATTCTTGAAGTAACTTTATTACGTGACTGACCACAGTTTGAGCTCAATATGGTGTAGTGCAAAATAATCCACATTCATGGCCACATGGCTTCAGGCCAAACATCAGCCAGTGCCCAAAGATGATAAAAGATGATTTATTACCTTATTTGGTCCATAAGCCAGAGGAATAAAATTAATGGCTGGTGTTTTGTGCTCAGCCACAACAACCTGAAATTAGTCAGTAAAGCAATAAATTCGTCCTGGATTTCTGAGCTTCACGAGCAAACACGTCACATTTTGCGACTGCTTCATAATTTGCAGTGAGACCCGGTTGGACCTTCAGTTAGGCCGGCTAATGCAGATTAATTGTTGCCTTTGAAATTTAGCCTATTTCCAGATGTTACATGACCTTTGCTGGTAATTAAATAGGATTTGCAAAGAAGAGGCACTGTCTAACAGAATAAAAAGCACTATTTAAAAAGAAAAGTCGGATCCTGGCTGCGAAAATAATTACATCCAGGCTTTCAGCGGCATTTTATAACAGCTGAGGAGTACGTGATGTTCTTTGTACAGTAATGCTTTTCTCTCGAGCACTGTTGAATATGAAGGATGAGTAGAGCTGAATTATACACTACAAAGAGAATATAATCTATAGGAAATGTATGCACACTTTTCAGAAACAAATTCTCTCAAACCACAATATTTAGTGTGAACTTCCAGAGATCACAGATTCACTGACTAAGCATTTTGGCATCGCACAAGAAACAAAACACTAATAAAGTTTATTGTCATAGGAGAGCTGATACAATATCTATTACTACTTCATATAGATGTTTTGAATGTAAAGGGGCAAATGGCCTCTAAATGCCATGCTACTGATCCTCCCCTTAATTCACCATCTCCAGTAATATCATTACTCAGTCCCTAAAAATGAGATTTTTCCACCTCTGTTACCTTCATCAGATTTTGCAGCCCCCGGGATCTTAAGCTTCATTGAAAGTCATTTCACCAGTCAGGAGACAATTTACAAGGGATAAAGTTCAATTGGCAATTCTTGCCTGTGAGCTCGAGAGAGGAGATCCTCTAGTGTAACGCTCCTAATGCTCTGTGTTCTCTGCTTAACAGAGGTCCTCTTATATTTAGACCAAACCTTCCAGAAACATAGACGTGCAACAACAAGTTGCTTCCGATCAGGTTGCTAAGCAGTGGATCGGTACAAAACATGACACCATAATATGCAATTTCCTCCTAGTTTCCTTCAACTCAAAAACAACCATAACTCGTGCAGAGGAACAAATTTCTAAACACGCGATTTGTTTTTTTTTTCTGAATTTCCATAAAAAAACAACTTCAGCTCTTATTTGACACCTTCTGGCTGCCGTCAGCCTCCTGAGCAGCTGTCTGGCTCAGTGAAACAGCTCAAACTGGGTGGTACTGAGTGTGATTGTAATAATGCTGGTAATAATATATAAGTATGACACATTTTTAGGATGTGATATTTGTTTGCAGTGTCACAGCGACCTGTGAGGAGAACGTCAGAAAAAAACAAAAAGGGAAAAAGTTTTTTTTGCCACTGAAAATGAGATTTTATTACCTCAAATTATTAATATGCTTTACAGTTTATGGTAATCTCTTTTCTCCCCTTTTTATATCATTGTAGTGCAGTTTTGATCTGCATTGCAGTCACGTTTGCCACCTGCGGCATTGATGTTGTGCTTTGAATAGCGATGAGAAGAAAGTTTTAAAATTCATTAAAAAAAAAAACAAACTCAACAGTTTTCTGCTTCTACCGTTTTTGCCACACAGAAATTAAAAGAAAAAAGCATGCTGATATCTTTTTGCCCCACACTACCTGTCACATGTCACTCACCTGTCGCACGCCGCCCACTCATGCTGTCACGAGGCCATTTTCCAACTGTTGCCTGATTACTTTTGACCTTGTTTTCTATGTTAATTCAAAACTCGGGAGCGAGAAGCCGCCCGCCCCGTTCGGGAGACAGAAAAATACAAAACAAAACAGCTCATCCAAATGAGTACACAGAAAAGCAATTTGCCTGGCATGAATACGCAGACGCCATTCAGGGTGATGACTCACCCATTTCCCCCCTACCTGGAATCTGTCGTGAGAAGTCAAACACAGAGGTGGAGGAGGTCTGCTCCGACTGGGGTACATTAAGTAACCGCACTCATCATCAGGTCTGCTGCAGACTTCTGAATGCCAGCTTTCACATTCAAATGTGTGAAGCAGGTTTTTTTTTTCCTTTTTATGTGTCATATTAACCTAATTTCCTCATTGACCTTCAGGTGGTAATTACTTTGGGCTCTTAGAGTGTATAGATGAAGAAATCATTTATAATATATCCAATTAAAAAAGCACAAGGAGAGAAGGGAATACTGTGGTTGTAAAGTTACTGTAATTTTATTTAATGAAAAGTGCATTTGAAACGGCTATCAGCAGTTTATTGTTATGATCAGTGGATTACATGACTATGTGCACGAGGCCGATGCTGCACAGAAATACCAGCTTCTGTTTCTCTGAGCTCTGTGGACCTTTGTGATGAGGGTTTTTTGTACTTGTTTTGGTTCCTCGGTCTGCGACTCGTCTCTTTTGATTCACCCTCAGCTTTCTGACAGCAGCAGAAAATGGTCAGCTCGTGCTTTTTCTTTTTGACCCCAAAAAAGCTTTTTACAGCTTAACACTGAGGCCAACACACAATTATTATGAGTCCCATGTGTGTGACGGTATATGCATCTACAAGTGAGTCTCAATCAAAGAAATATTAAAAAAGTCAATGTTTTTCCAATGACTCATTATGGTCTATTGCTGTCTGCCCTGTGGCCGCTCATTTACACCTGTAATTGGCTGTTATCTTCCCCGATGCTCTCCCCTGCTCTGGTTTCAAACTTCCACATCTTCTTTTAAAATAACAAACAGCGGTAATAAGCATAAACCTTGAGCTTGTCATTACAGATTCATGACATGATCTGATACATTCACACAACTTCTCTGCTGAGGAAATGCAGTTAATATTGTGTGTCACATTAGCACAGGAATGTGCCACTTTGGTGGCTATGAGACAACAGCCTTTAATGTTTAAATAGATCCAGTTTAAAGGTCTAATCTGCAGCCATCATCTTAGAAATAAACAGTAGTGCAGTCAGCAATAAAATAATTAACTTGATTAAAATGTTATTTTTCCCCCTCTATGTGGTAAATCAGCAGATTATATTTTTATGCCCTTTATAGATTTGTATCTCCATTTGATAATGTCTGTGACTTGAGGAGGCAGCACTCAGGGATCATTTTGTGTGCAAGAAGAGTCATTTTACCCATGACACCCCTTTTTATGTGCATGTGCTCAGAGCCTGAAGCAGAAAGCTCAGCTCAACAGAGAAAGTTAACCAGCGTTTTGAGCCGTAGGGTACACCCTGGGACAGACCTGCCCAGAGAAACTGTAACACAGAGAAACAGACAACCATTCACACCTATGGGCGATTTAGAATCACCACTTTAACCTAACCCCACTATAACTGCATGTCTGGAATACACGGAAAGCACGCAGCCGTGTGGAAAACATGCAAACTCCACACAGAAAGGTTTGAACCCAGGGCCTTCTTGCTGTGAGGCAGTAGCGCTAACCACTGCACCACCAGAGGTCACATCGCAATTACTATTGTTGGTATAAAAGTATAGAACTTCTTAAAGGAATTATTGAATAAATTAAATGGAAAGATCATTCCTTTGAAAGTGCCTTCCAATCAAAATATATTGATGCACTTTCTATGTTTGTTGTCTTTCTGAGAGACTTTCAACCTGAAGTGCTGTTTTGCAGCTTGTTCTAAATCATTACAACCTGCGACTGGGCTTAGACCTTATTGACTGCTGTGCGCTGAGTGTCTTCCACAAATAAACGGCACCTTTTAAGAGACGCTGCTTTGGTCGTGATGAGCCTGCAGTCTCTTTTGTTCCTTCACAGAAACAGTTTACATCTCGTTCACACTTTGCTATATTGAGCTCCAAAGGCAGAGAGATTCAGACAGGTTTCTGAGGAAAGTTTCCCCCTGTAAAAAACTTTCATACCGGGTATCTCCCTCACAGTTGCTTAGCGTTGCAGCAGTAGATTGACCTGCTCCACTGCTCCAGAGATTACCTGTTTTTTGAGAAGGCTATCTACAGTACTTCTTGGTATATGTGCTTGCTGAATCCCATATGTGGACCAGCTAGCTATAATTGAATAATACATTATATAACCAAACAGTGGATCCTGGCTGGCTTGTGTTCTTGCAGTGTTCACGAACAGCCTCGACCCCAGCAAACCTCAGTCTCAGTACAACACCTGCTGGAAAAGCCTGATTACCATACATAAATCTTAAATGCAAACACCTCTGAACTCTTAGTTTTAAGCTACCTGTTATCGTTAACACACACGCCAAAGAAAAATTGCCTAAAACAGTTAAGTGTAATTTAATGCAGTTTCTCCATCATGTTGAGTAAGTGTAAATTACTTGAAATAAATGGACAGTTAACCATTTGATTAAATTGATGTATTTTTCTTCTGGCCTGTGATTGTTTTCTAGACTGTGTTGGGGGACTTGATGAACTTCAGAAATACCTGTAGTATAGATACCTACCTTCGGATAAATACACCATATTGCCAAAGTATTCACTCACCCACTAAATGCAGCTGTTCCAAACACTTCATCATTATGGGAGGCAGAACCTTCAGCTTTCAGGCCCCTCTTCTGTGGAACCAGCCCCCAGTTTGGATTTGGCTGCAGTAGGCTTAGCCTGCTGAGGGGTTCCCATGATGCACCTTTATTCGCTCTGTTTATACTCCACTCTCCATTTAATGATTTGTAATAATTATTCATCTGTCTCTTTTCCACAGCATGTCTTTGGCCCCGTGTCTCAGCCCCAGCCAATCACGGCAGATGACTGCCCCTCCCTGAGCCTGGTTCTGCTGGAGGCTTCTTCCTGTTAAAAGGAAGTTTTTCCTTCCCACTGTCGCCAAGTGCTTGCTCACAGGAGGTCATTTTAGACTTTTGGGTTTTCTCTGTAATTATTGTACAGTGACTGTTTGTTGTGATTTGGTGCTACGTATATAAATAAAATTGAATTGAATTGTGAGCTGTACCCCCATCCCCCCGACCCCACCCCAAACTTTGTGGGAACGGTTTGGGGATGGCCCCTTCCTGTTCCAACATGTGCACAAAGCAGGTCGATAAAGACCTGGATCAGCAGGATTGGTGTGGAGGAACTTGACTGACCTGCACTGAGTTCTGATCTCAACCTGATAGGACACCTTTGGGATGAATTAGAGCAGAGACTGTGAGCCAGTTTCTGACCTCACAAAGGCTCTTCTGGAAGAATGGTCAAAAGTCCCCACAAACACACTCAAGCCTTGTGGGAAGCCTCCCCAGAAGAGTTGAAGCTGTTATAGCTGCAAAGGTCAACATCAACTTAAACCCTGTGGATTAAGAATGTATCACTCAAGTTCATATGTGTGTGAAGGCAGACGAGGGAATGTACTGTACAGTACAGTATATTGAAACTCGCTGGCACTAGTTGTGCTCAGAGGAGGGTTGTGGAAGTAGGGATGCTGCTGAGAGATGCTCCTTATGTTTTTGTTGTTTTCAGCTACTGTATATCATCATAATAGTTACTTTTTTATGGGACTGAGTGCTGTTTCTCTGCTGATGTTGTTTGTTTGTTTTTTTACTAAACTGGCTTCTTTTTCACTGAAAATATGCTGTCTGCAACAACTCTTACTGAGGACAGCATGAAAGGTGTTGAAACATGGTCAACAATATTCCTGCTGTAATTTATAGGAAAAAAATGTGTGACTTACAATGATTTTTCTTTTCTTTGACTGGCCAAGCATCATTATGCATAGCCTAGTGTTGCTACCCTGAGTGATGTGCAGGGATTAAACACCTGGCAATGCAAGAGACTCCCACACCTGTCCCTGATGGATCTCCTCACAGACCTCAAGACGTTCAGTTTAACTGCACTCATGAAGAGTTCAGCTAAACCTCTGAGCTCCAAGTCACATTTGGAGTATTATAACTGTACCACCAGATGAAAGAGATGCTTTGGCTTACTGTGAGCTGCTGCTAAGCAGTTTAGCATTATCATTATGCTGTAATTCACTCTAATACCGTTGTTGCAAAACTGTATTTGACTGTCGTGTGCTGTGCAAACTTGGGTGCGTTTGGGTCTGGTAAAATATTGTGCATATTTGGATGCTATATTCAGCTGTGCTTAAAGAGTTGCATGTTTTTAACTGCTGTGTCTAAAGGGAGCTCATAATTGCAAGAAAGGCGTGCTTTTTCTTTCTGGCTTCAGAATGAATTTGCTCACCTGCGTGTGCACCTGACACAAACACGCACTCTCACACACTTAAGCATTGCCAATTTCAAGGCCCTTTCCACATTTCTGAATAAGAGTGACAGACATATAAAATTCTCAAGTATTCAAGTAATGCCTCTTCCCAAAAACCGTGCTCTGTGTGCATCAATCTACTGTGGATGGATAAATTACACCAAGCCAGAAGGATTTTTTTTTTATTTGCACATTTGCATATGATATTACACATAAGAGAAGTTTCAGTCTAAACAAGTGTTTTTCGTAACAGTAGTGGGCCTCACATCAGCTGTTCCACCATATCTCCCTTAATAAATCAATTATAATGTGTCATAATGCATTTCAGGTTAATCGGTGATTCTACATTGGCTGCACAGACCAGGAAATAAAGACAGAGAAGAAGGCACACAGAGCAAAGGAAGTGCAAACTCAACACCAAAGCAGCACAGGTAAACACTCACAACAGGAAAACTACAATATTCAAACCACTATGCAAAAGACCCAGGACCGTGACACTCGACAGTACCTGTCTGCTGTATTCACTAACTTCCCTGCACTTCGGTTTTTGGGTAAAAATGCCAAAAAAATTAACATTCAAGCATTTAAAATGAAGCTCATGCATGAGTTCAATGCTGAAGATCTGTTTTCACTCATCTGCCTGTATTCCTGGGTGATCAGGCTGCGCGTCTATTCTTTAATCACTTCTGCTTTCCCACGCTGTCAAACTCAGTTTTGTAGTCACTCGGGCACAGTCATTTACTTGCATCCCTCCTGCGAGCTAGTCAGCCTCTGCAGCATGTGCTTTAATCCTCAGCACCCCGTCTGTCATTCTGCCTTTCACCATCATTGGTGGGTCACACCTCCTCGCAGAGGCGGGTCACACCTCCTCAACATGTGAATGGCAATTCACATGTTAGATTCATATACATTGTAATTCCTTAGATGACATCATTAACCCTTATTGACAGTTTCATGCAAATTACAGTGTCTCCAAATTTGATGCTTCTGAACAAATAGCAGTGATTTTGTCTGTCAGTCACTTGATGAAAGCTGATGCATGAATGTTGTTTCTTATTCCTCTCCATCTGTAACAGATATGTTTGCATGCAGTCTCGGTGCAAAGAATGGTCACAAGGTTCAAAGTTCACCTGCAAGTTCAACCTTAGCACTAAAAAAAGGATATTTCCTCTATATGTTGTTCGCAAAACCATTTCAGTTAGTAACAGTTCAGCAACTTTTAGTTTAGTTTTAGTTAACTGTAATAACCTTGAGTCAGGGACAGCTCCGATTACATGCTTAAATTAATTAAGTGTTTCAACTCCTAAAACAAATTTTAATATAACCCATCTGAATATAAATGCCATTTTAAATTAACGATTTCAATTATTAATGGAAATTTTTTAATTTAATTTAATCAAACATTTCTGGCTCTGTGTGAAAAAGCAATTGCCTCCTAATTCTAATAACTGGTTACATCACCTTTGGCTTCAAGACCTGCAATCAAGCATTTGCAGTAACTGGCAACAAGTCGTTCACGTTGATACGGAGGAATTTGGGCCCTCTCTTCTATGCAGAACTGCTGTAATTCAGACACTGTAGAAAACTTTGAGTCTGAGCCGAAGTCACACATAAACTGGCAGAGCCAAGGAAGGAATGGAAGCGCTGGTGTTTGAAATGCAGCAAAGAGGGGGGGTTGGCTGCATCTGCAAAAGAGCACTTGGAGACCAGTAGAAACCAAAGAAGAAAGCTACACTTCTAGGAAGGGAGCACAGATGTGTAATGTAACCATTAAGAAAAAGACAGATGGAGGGAGGGAGGGGAAGTGGAAGGAATAAGAATGACAGAAAAGCTGGTGGAATTGCACTGCAGGCACAGGGAACGATAACAGTTTCATGCTTTGAAAAATGACAGAGCCACTTGTCAAAGTCTCCTTTGCGAGTGCAAAATATTGAATATGAAAAAGTGCCACTGGTGTGTGTCATAGTTAAAAGCAGTGTGTGAATTGTAACTTGTAGTGTAAAGTCCCTCAAGTGGTCGATAAGAGCAGAAAAGTGTTATGAATTCAATCGATTCACCATCTTTTAAACACCCCTTGAAGCGGTTGAAGCAGATCTCCATCTTCCTGATGGGGAGCTGCCTCTGTTGAATGTGTGTACATTTTCATTTGCTTTCCCCCAGAATTCATCATGAAGGTCACTAGGTCACATTTTGCCTTCCAAGACCTGTAAATATTTTTCTGCAGCATACATTACAATGGAAATATGCTACAGTGGGAAGCCGTAATAAATAGATAACTCATCCATCATCTGCAAAGTATTTTTGAAAGTACCGGCCATTTTGCAAACAATTCCTGATCAGCCAGTGTGCAGACATTAGCAGAAAGCTTCCAGCTTCCTGGAGGAAAACCTGAAGGACAGTTGTATAATTTCTTTTCAGTTTGATCTTCTAACGTGCACTCCTTATTGTAGTTTTTAGCTCCATTCAGTCCACTTTATTGTTGCTGATCTCGCCAGTACGCACTATACTAACTGCACCAAATTTCAGTAAATCTAAAGGCATTATTTTCCGCAACATCCGATTTTTAAAAATTTCATGCTTTTGAGGGTCAAGAACCTTTTTCCCCCCTAAAGCGCAGCACAGAGATACAGTAAATTCTTACTCTGGGTTGTTTCCTGTAATCAAAAATAAAGGAGCAGCTGAGTGAGCAAATGCTTCTTGTCGATATAAGATCCGACACAGGCTGGGAGCTCCAATACAGGGAGTCTTCGAAAGAGGGAAACGGCGAAAAGAAAAACCCAACGATCGGGAACGTTGTGAAGACGGAAACCAGAACCCCTGAGGGGGTTGTGTTGACGCCAGAACACGGCACTCACAGCATCAGTGTTGCTGTTTTGCGACTTGTGCACCCCTTTATCAGTGAAGAGCATATTGCAGTGATATTGATGGATGTTTATCACTCGCTCTGTGACTCGAACAACACCAGGCTCAAACGACTCTGTCTCCCATTTTTGCAAGATGAATGATTGCTTGACTGTGTGCTGAATCAGCCATCTTCCAAGGATTAGGAAAACAATTATAGCGCTGACCTTCTTCTTTTTCCAGACTTTTCCCTCAGTTGCGGTAATGTCGCTATCTCCTAGTTCAAAGAGAAGCCAATTATTTACATTCTGCTTTTGAACCTGCGCCTCGCTGCTCCATTCAGTTCTTTCTCAGGGAATCCATAATATGATGTCAAGTGGAGACATCAGGCTGTAGGAGCTGTAAAGCGGAGCAGACAAGGCTAGGTAATAGCCAAAATATTTAGAAAATCATAATATGAACCAAGCTGTGTGCATAAAAATAATCCATCATCAGCTCACACTGATGATTTCTTAATTTTAGAGGCGATATTCAGGGGAAATGAACTGCTAAATGTTAATTTCATATAACAAAAAGGGCAAAACTGATTTACATAACCTGCAAATCATTTAATTTGATGTGTGTTTTAACCTTTTCACTGACTTTGTGTTGAAAATGCAGCTCGAGGTCCGCCCTTTAACACCAGCCACACTCTGTCTCTGCAAATGTTCAGTCTTTCAGCCGCTCTGGATAAACAGCACAGAAGGTTCATCAGGTCAACGCTGTCTGTGTAAAAATGCCCCCCAAAATACACAAGACAGGTTTAAGTGAATTTGCTGAACAAAGTGCTACTGTTACACTCAGACAAATAACTACTGTATGTCACAGGTAAATTGATTTATTGCTCAGGAGAAACATCAGACAGAAAGATGAGCATAGTGGCTATGATAAAAAATAAAAAGCCAATCTGATCAAAGTGCAAGCAAGCTGCCTTTTCAAATCACATGCAGTGACTGGCTGCTGTCTAAGCAGACAAAGATACAAGCCAGAGAAGTATTATCCTGCAGGAGAGAAACAATATAATATATTCAGTCAGAGAGGCTACACTTTAAATTCAGTAAATGGAATAGCCATGATAAAAGCCCTCATACAGAAGCCTGTAATTTAGTCACCACAATATGAGATGCACTTGTTATACCCGACAGCCTTTACTAAGAGTCACCATGTTGGCTTGCTTCATACTGTATGCAGGCAGGGCGGCAGAGCATTTACTCACATGAGGAGTGGCAGAATCAATTTGTTCCACCTTGAACCACCATCAACAGTTTGGCAGTGTGTTCCAACTGCTCAAACTTTAGCCCTGGCTTCCACTTGCCTTTCACAGTGCATCCAAATAAATTGCGGCTGCACCCAGATGAAACCATCAGAAACAGAGAGCTACATTTCTGTTTTTCCCCCCATTTTATTTTCCCGTCTCAGGCCCGATCCTGAAGATATATAAACTAAAGCAGCAAAGACTTAAATGTTGTGAAAGCCAACGTGAGTACCCCCCGTGCTTAATATCACGACACTACGAGCCACGCTGGCAAAGTCTGCAGTAATGCAGAGTGCATAAAGGCTTTAACTTGTCTGAGTGAGTCCTCATGCGCTTGACTCGACAATTTAACAGCCCTGGGCTTTCTTCGAAGTAGGAACACACCTTGAGTGGTCGTTGTCTTCTTTCCTTCCTTGGTAATTTCCTGCCCTGTCCTCACACATTTCACAGACTTTTGAATTCTCGTTTATTGTTTAATGTTTCATTTGCTTCTTAGTTTGTCACTGGTTGACACTTGCTTAAGTATCTTGAGTCTTAGATGTTTGTTTCAGTTAATGTCTGTTTCAGCTGCAGTGACATTCTGCTTCAGGTTTAGTTTCGTTTCCGTGTTTTTCTTAGTCTTTCCCTTCTGTGTCACATTCCTTTTGTTAGCCGCTGTTTGTTTACTTCCTGTGTCATTTTGATAGTCATGTTTCCTTGTGTCTTGTGTCAGTCTCATCAGACTGAGTTTGGCTGTGAGCAGTTCCCACAGTGGCATCTCCACTCTGCCCTCATCTCCTCTTGTGTGTTTTAACTCTCAGTCTGCTTATGTTCCCTGCCTGTCAGCCTGTGAGCTTTCTAGTGATGGGAATTACAGCTCTTTTTTGAGAGCCGGTTCTTTTGGCTCGGCTCACTCAAAAGAGCCGGCTCTTTCGGCTCCCAAGTGGCTCCTCAGATATTTTGTTGCTTAAATTATTAAAAAACTATGTGTAAGATGAATTGCTAACATAAAAACATACATTATATCAAATGTTTATTTATATACTCAACATAGAACAGAGTGCTACAAAAATAAATGATAAAATACAACAAAAGAAAAGACCCATCTCAATTAGACAAACCTTCATTAATAGCAGGTTCTCTTGCTTGTCTTTTCTCATCTAATTGCACGGATGGATGAACAGTTCTCATATGATCATGATCTCATATGCCTGTGCGCCCAAAATAAAGCAGGAGGCCTCAGAAAACTCATGTGTAGTAATGAATAAATAAACATATTTCTAGCTTTTTAATATTGTTTTTCTTTCTATTGTGACTTGAAGACCTCTGTGTTTCAGACTGATGGTGAGGATGGAGACTAATAGCAGAATGATAATATTACAAAAATGACAATTACAACACAAAGCTCAAGCACCCATAAGTTACCAATTAAAGAAGCCAGGTCCTGTCAGCATTTCCTGTTACATAACACGTGGGAAACTGGGCTGCTTTAAATTTCAGAAACAATTCAAAATGGAACTTCATTATGTAAAACACTAAACTCAATTGCACGTCTCTGCGGGGGAAGCCACTCACATTAATCAGCACACATCCCATCAGCACATCTGACACACAACAATGAGTGTCAGACATAAGAGTTTAATTACCGCTGCTAGGAATCTGCCTCAGGACCGCTCCACAGACATCACTGAAACTTCCTGGAAGATCAGGCAGAACTTCAACTTGATGCTACAGTCACTCTGGGGAAAACAGTGCTGAGCTAAAGCTATTTCAGCTGAGCACTGTGCAATGAACTCCTGTTGCTTTT
The DNA here is from genome assembly GCA_015052665.1 of Apistogramma diplotaenia. Lineage (NCBI taxonomy): Eukaryota > Metazoa > Chordata > Actinopteri > Cichliformes > Cichlidae > Apistogramma > Apistogramma diplotaenia. The sequence continues at coordinate 23,706 of VOQJ01002761.1, forward strand.
CAAATGCCTGTTTTCCAGGTAACTTTGTATTCTCTGCACTATGAAGGCAGCTCACATTTAACTGGAGGTAAATCGCTATGGTAACTTATGTTGTAAGCCCAACCTGCTCCGGAGCAGGTATGAAAACACAGCCCACTGACCAATCAGTCCTCCAGAAAATAGCATCAAACGGCACCAAATCTGCTGCAGAGAGAATAAAAAGTGAAACTGTCAGGAGCAGGTTGTTTAAATCCAGCTGGAAGCGTCTCGTTTTCACTGATACGTTTATTTACAGCATGTTTTAAGTCCAATGTAGGTTCTCTGATGGGGGAATATGTTGTTTAAGTGCAGCTTGTTAAGCCGTACCTTACTAAAACCACTAAATGAAGTGTTGTCACTGTACTGCACGTTTTTTAATTTGGCAATTTAGGAAATGTATGAAAATTGTTATACTTGATTCTAACCTGCTCCTAACACTCTTACACTGCTGGAAACACAGAACACACCAAGGACACCTTTTCAATCAGTCATTAATTTAAACGTCTCCTTTATCAGGCTGTGGGACAGTAACCTTAAATATCTAAATGGATCCAGAGCTTTAATTTGCAGCACTGAGAGTGCACTAAAATTATTAACTGGAATTAAAATGTTTATTTTACTGCTCTGTGTGCTAAATCACCAGAATGATTTTCTGCAGCTTTCATCTTTTGTCTTTGCATTTTAACATTCTTTTTAGATTTTTAATCACCAGTTGATAGTGTCTCTGGCGTAGGGATCATTTTGTGTAGAAGAAAAGTCACATGACCTGTAAAATGCTCCTTTTAGATCGGTCAGATGCTGCCAACGCCACTCCTTTGATGTGAATACACAGGGCGCAGTTCTGCAATTACTTAAGGTCAGTTGGTAACCCTGTTGGTCAAGTACCCTACTGCAAAGAGGGAGATCACATACGAGTTGCTCTCATTGGTGCAGACTGACTCCGGTTGATTGCAATGCTTTCCAGGTTGGACCACAATTGTTTTTGAGACATGATGTCACACGATGTCTGCCAACAGCGAGGTACACAACAAAGTTCAACACAAACAGGCTTTCACTGCCTCAACAAAACCTCACTTAAAGATAAAAGACATCACAGCAGCAGTTATCAACTTTCTCTGTTGAATTTTGCTCAGGAAGAAGAAGGCAAGGAGTTTGCTCACAGAAACTTAGAAGAACTGAAACAGGGTTTTTGAGTGTCATTCAGATACACATCTACACACAACAGAATGGTGATAGATCCACCCGTGACCCTCTGAGCAGCGATCATAACGAACCTACAGGCCAACACACAAACCCGCAGTGTCCCTGCTAGTGGTGTAATGAACCCTGTTGATACTGATCACAGTCTCCTTAACCAACCTCAGACGAGAATCTTATCAGAAGAGTCAACAAGCTTCTGGTTAATACAACCCAGACCAAGCACCTTTTCTGGCTGCTGCTGAGGTAGACTATGAAACATGCTCAAGCAGACCTCCTTTTCAGTAATTCATCCCTTAACGATACTGGAAAGGTCAGGAAACTACTTGAAAGGTTGTTGAGTCCACCTGCAGATTTTGGTAAGCTACTTGGTGTAAGCTCACCACCCAGCACTTATACCAATCCGCTTGATCCCACTTTTGTTGTTGGAAGGAGAAAAAATATTTGCACTGTTCCCCAGCTCCAATCAGAATAGTGCAGAAAAACACTCTGCATTTTTGAACAGATTCCATAGCCTCTTCACTAGAGTCATTTCTATAGGGAACCTCTGTCGAAGCCTTAAACAAGCACCTACTCAAACTGTTTTATCATAACTTTCCAATTAAAGAACAAAATGAAAATTCCCAGAATTTCTCCTCATTATGAAAAAACATCTTGGTGCTACAAAAGCAGCTGTACGTGCCTACTCCACACTTGATGTACCCTCTTATGATGAGCCTGTTCCAACACCAACTACAAATGAGGGAGACTGAGTGAGCTTGTGAAGCAATTAGAGGCACTGAAACAAAACTCCCACTGATAGTGAGCATAGCATAGTGCTAAAACATAAGCAAGAACATAAGCTATTAAACTTGAAAACAAGATTAATGAGCAAGCAGCTCAGACAGCTTGCTCCCAACCAAAAACATTTTTAAAAAACACATGACAGTGATGCTAAAAAATGCTCAATAGTAAGAAGTGGTGGTGCGAGGAAACCTGTTCCCTGTGTACTGAAAGCGTGGTTCTGTTTTAGATGTGGCAAAGATGATCATATTGCTGCTCGCTGCACATTAGTCCATCAGAAAGATGCTGAGTTAAAAGGAAAGCAAGAGAAGTTCCAAGCCAAACAGGTTACTGAGCCTTTTGCTTTAAACTTGTTGCGGGAGGAGCAGGAGCTGAGAACAGCGTCAGTTCTGACTCATTTGACCAAAATGGCAGTGCACAAAGAAAGACCCAGACAATGGTTCAAGATGCTGACTCCCAGGCTCGGTTGCGACACGATCTCATAGCTCCTCGTTGTGCAGCTTCTTATTTCATTGAGTTATGAAAGAGATTTGTCACTGTGACGTTTCTTTCCGTGCACGACTGCGGTGATGTTCTGTATCTGCACGCTTCCTCTCAGAGCCCACAGGCTCTGGACACTGTGGATCATGCAGCGTTAAGGTTTGTCACATATTCTAAAGCTCTTACTCATCACTGTTTCCTCCCTTCATCAAACACTGCTGTGTTCTTAAACATAAGTTTGTATCAGGTCTGCTTCCCTCTTATCTTCTGACCTGTATGCAGCAGCAGAGTACAGGTCCTTAAACGTCTCAGGACTGTCTGTTATTGTCTGCTCCCAAGGTCAAGACTGAGATGGGCAAAAAATGTGTTTCAATTTTCTGCTCCTTCTACATGGAATGAATTACAAAAAGACCTTAAACTTCTGGCCTGGTCTGAAACAAGGTGCTTTTAAATAATCTGCACAGGACAACATCGAGCTTTGGATGTTCTGCTTGACTTTTTTCAAATGACATGCTGATCCCTTCCTATATTTAACAATCCTGCTTCTGTTAATTGTGCTGCTGCTGTCTTGGACAATCTTGAAATGAAATGTACAGTGTGAATCCATCATGGATAGTGGTTCACAAGTCACTACAATCTCAGAGTCATTTCACAGAAATAACCTTTCACATCTCCCCACTCGGCCAATTCAGGCCTGGCTTACGATTGAGTGAGCAGGTGGACACCATGTCCCCCACCTTGGTTATATTGAGACTCGCTTCCCTTTTCCTCAAAGAGAAGCAAAGAAAAAGAGTTGGCTGTTTTGACACATGTTGTGCCAGAGTGCCATTTTAAAAGCAGACACCCCCCCCCCTCCCCCCTTGGATCGGTACTGATGCCCTGTTATGGCTCCATGACAAGTTACTTGAACACGACGGTCTGGGTTTCATCCATAGACTGTGCTTTAGCCTTTTCATGCATGAATTATCATAATTATCAGTCAGGACTTTTTTCCTGAGTGTTTTTATTCTTCTTTAGACATGGAATAAAATAAATAAAACTTTTGTTGCCATGCATTTACAGTAGTCTGAATCAGAGCTTTCTCTACTGGTAGAACCTTAGATCCCTCAGCATCATCAGGTCTTCAGATCTTCTCAATTTCAACACGTGCCCAGTAAGGTTGCATGGGAAGTCACCATCTCTGCCAACCAGATGTCCTGTGTCATGGGTACTGTGAGGCTGAGGACAAACACTCACAGTCCGTGGGCCACACGATCCCCACAAGCTACCTGGTGGGTTGTTCATTGAAAACTGCTCTGATAGACACGAGGCTAAGAACAAGGTTTCTCCAGAACTTGAGAAGTCACAGTATCATATTGCAATCAATCCTCCCTGAGCCTGGTTCTGCTGGAGGTGTCTTCCTGTTAAAAGGGAGTTTTTCCTTTCCACTGTTGCCAAGTGATTGCTCACAGGGGGTCGTTTTGATTGTTGGGTTTACTCTGTAATTATTGTAGGGTCTTTACCTTACAATAAAAAGCCCCTTGAGGCAACTATTTGTTGTAATTTGCGCTGTATAAATAAAACTTAATTGAATTGAATTTAAATTATTCTTGAACGTCCTTAAATGTACAGGTATCTCAGTGTCTCGCAGTACATCAAGAGGATTTTTAATGGCTGTAGGACAGGGGGCCAAGGGTTAGTCATTGTTTATGCATATTCAAACATTTAAAGACACATTTAGAGAACTCTGCAGCCTTGGGGGCATTTATGCTCTTAGTACTTTTGTTTCAATCATGCGTAGGACATTTGGTTTTAGCTTTGAAGCTTTTCCCTGGTGTCGCCCACGTGTTGCATGGTCATCAGAACTAAAATACTGGTGACCTATATTACTGGTGAGTAACCAGTCAGAATGTGGCGAACCAGCTGAATTGCATTCCTCTTACATACTCATATTTATCTTTCTTTTTCAGATAGAAAATACATCCTGACAAACACATCTGTTAATACACATTTGGCGAAAGAAAAAGGGCATATGTGATCCAATTAACATCAGTACAGCACTCCACTAAATAAATGCAATACATAACACATTGGTCATAATTTTTCAGCATAGATGGGGTTGTGTTGATTGTACCATGTTAACTTTTGTTCCTTTGTTGCTGTCAGGACCCTGCTGATGTGCATGCTGGCACTTACTGTAGGCGCAGCTTACCGGACACCTGAATGCAACAAAGCTGCTCCTAATGCTATTGATCACCTGCACTTCGCGACCTTGCAAATAAGCACAGAGAACAAAGTGTATTGGCTCATGTGGGTACTAAGCATATTATTTTTTCTTTTATTGTGCTGCATGTTGCCCTGCAGGTGCTGATCAGAGCATGATTAGCTGCATGAGCCTCACCTGGGCCTGGTGTGTTCAGCCATAAAAGCTCACTCATTCCTGCACTCTTAAAGTCTCACCCAGCATGAGGTTTCTTTCCTTTTCTTTTCCACAAACACTAGCAACCACTCACAGCTGCCTAGTTGGATGGGCCGTCCACCCTGGCTGGCTGTTTAACCCAGCTTGGTTTTCTTATCTTGCTTTAAATTCCAACATGACTGAAGCCATGATTATAGCGCCTCCTGAGCTACATCCAAAAATCAGTCAAGTGATTGCTTCCTGTTGTTCATCTGCAAAGTCTAGTGTTCCCAATCTTGGCATATTTGATTACTCGCTGGGCTTCAACTCGCATGTAAAATCTACTTCATGTTCCTGTTTCTTCCATTTAAGGAACGTTCCTAAATTACGAGCTGTAACTCAGCGGAGTTGGAGAAAATTGTTCATGTATTTGTGGTGTAGCTCTTAGATTACTGTAATGCCTTGTTTACTGTCTTAGGTAAATCATCTCTTCTCATGCCTCCAGGCTGCTGCTGCCAGACTACACGTCCCAGTAAGTGAGCTCACATTACTGTCATTTTATATTCTTTATATTGACTCCCCGTAGATTTTAGGATTTGTTTTAAATTCTTGTTCTTACATACTGACAGACAAAACCTTTCACTGAGATTCTTTTTGATAGCCGCTGGTTTAATGTTTTCCTTGATTCTATTTTGTTCAGGTTATAGCAATACACAACTAGATTTTGTATTACTATTACCTGTAATTTAAATATTTTATTGTTTTTGATAGTTTATTAATTTGATTGTACAGCACTTTGTGACAGTATGTCTGTGAAATGTGCTTTTTAAATAAGCTTTACTTACTTAGGAACGTAAATAGTTGAAAAGTCGACCTTCCCAGGGGGCAGCAGAGTAATATGGAGGAGATAAGAGGGCCCCTCCTCCATATTGTACTGGATGCTCATATTCACTGTTTTTTGGTAAAGTGAACACATTTTAAGAATTCCACTGTATGTCTAAGTCATGGATTTTTGTTAACCAAAGCCCTTTTTTAATGCACTATACATTTCCTTATGATTAAAAAAAACACATTTTCTGAAAGGTTTTGATGGTGGAGAGGCATGCTGGACAATATATTATTGTACTTGTTAGAAAGGCCCAGGACTACCTACAGTACTTCCTGACCTTGCTCCTTGTCATCTGGGCAAAATGCCCACAAACCTGTTAATATGCATATGGTACACAGTAATTAGCTGGCGCAGCAGCATTTTAAATGAAGTTTAGCAAGCAAAGTAAAAAAGTAGCACTCAAAAGTGGAAGGAGAGAAGAGAGCAGGGTGAGTATGCAGCCAGCGAAAGGCCCAGAAGATGAAGTTCTGATGGGCAAATAGTTGATCTTTTTGTAAAGGACTGAAGCATTGTGATCACTCATATGTTGAAAATATGTAATACTGAGTGAGTGATAGAAGCTGGTCCACTTGAAACGATGGTTGAATGAAGGATTCCATAAATGAGTGTGCTTATTGTTCCGTGTGTGTGTGTGTGTGTGTGTGTGTGTGTGTGTGTGTGTGTGTGTGTGTGTGTGTGTGTGTGTGTGTGTGTGTGTGTGTGTGTGTGTGTGTGAAAGCAAGCAAATGTGAGAAGTGGAAAAAGGGTGAGTTATGTTTGTTGCAGTACAGTGTGGTAGTCAGAGCCCCCGTATATCTGCCCTTGGGCCTATCACAGAGTTGTTAAGCCTGTGAATAGCAAACCATTGAGAGAGCCAGATAAAAGTAACCTTTTGGAGGAAACACTGCACATTGTAGGCAACCTTGGGATAAAGGCAGGGCTGGGGTCAAACACTGTATACGTTTTCACATCACTGCAAACAGTACAGTCCAGGAAACAAGCAAAGCTGGAGTGGCTCTAGGCTATGTCAACACCTACAAATGGTTCAGCTGTGGAGGGATTAATTTGGCTTTTGCCACATCTGTTTGGATAATTTGATACGTAAACAGCAACAAATTAGCAAATTACAATTTGATGTAGATACTGAAGGTCTGTGCAAAAAGAGACAGCAACAATCAACGATGTCCATTTGTTTGTTTAGAAGTCTCAATGGTGGAAAACAAACAAACAAAAAACCCCAATGAAACCTTTAGAAACACTACAAAGCTCTTAGGAAATATGAAAACATGGACGAGCAATTCAAACACTTCAAACACTCATTCAGCACTTGTTTCATGCATGCTAATTTTGCACACCACAGAACACTTGCTTATAAGGGCTGTGACTTGCCAGTGCTAAAGTAACGTTGTTTTACTTACGTTCTGTTAGCATTATGTTGTAGTTGACACCAAAGCAGTTGAACTGGTTAAAGCAAATATAGTCACAAGTTGTGTCTCTTTAATTATGTTGCAGGTTTAAATATTGTTTCTTTGTTTTTACACAGAGAGACAGACAACCATTCACACCTATGGGCAACTTAGAGTGACCAATCATGATGTGACGTTGATGTGATAACATCGCACAGCTGCTGCAGATTTGTCAGGATGTGAATCTGTTGCTCCATCTCATCCTATAGAAGCTCTATTGGATTGACCAGGTGATATAATACTGAGCAAGTCTTTGCATAAACACATCTCTTCTATTAAAGCTGTGAGTTGGTCCAAGTTATGCGACTACTATGGGACTCGGGAGTATAGCCTAATCATAGTAACTACATGCTTCCAGAAAACATGAGCTGCCTGTGTAGTATGTAGACTATGCATTGCACTGGTTGGTGCAGAGCGATGTTCAATATTTGGATCTCTGGCTTTTTTTTTAAGTCTATGAGCACACAGGATGAGTACAGGAAATGTGAGTAATTGATAATTTAGTTCAATATATGTCAATGCTAGCTTTAGAACTTGATTGTCTGCCATAGTGTAATGATGAAATTTGCAATTGAATTCAGAAGATGTCAAATAAAGTCAGGAAAAAGTTCTTGTGGATGTTGCTGTGTTCACTGTGTTGTAGAAACATGCAGCAAGAGCTTGCACATTAAGGTGTAACGGAATTTCTATGCAGGTTAATATTAGTTTTCATACAGGAAAAACAATATATTCTCTGTAACATCCCAAACACCATCAAACTATTAAATGCTTTATAATTTGCTGTAATTTACAAATAAATCAGTACTGTGCTTTGTGAAAATAAATACTGGTTTATCATATAGAAAGAAAAATACGAGAGAAAAAACAATCAATGCCTATATGAAGGAAATAACTGTGAGCATTCACTCTCAATGGATCTATTTTCTAATCACTGCATAGGGGCGTTGCTTTTCTCCTCCACGACGATGTCACTCGCACCATGGACCTGTGTGAGCTGTTCGCAGTGCAGTGAAGCTAATAATTTTCTTGTTCCAGAGAGGGTGGGGACAAACTGCTCAGTGAGAGTCACAGAGGCGCGGCTGCCAATATCTCTGAGGATAGGACAGGAAATGACAGCAGCGATCACAAAAGAGGAAGCGAGACAAGTTTTGATTTTTTTTAAAAAACTATATATTATTTCTCCTTACCCGTAATTTATCTTTCGAGCAGGCAGAAGGCCCAGTCCTTCCACGTTGAAGATCACTGCTTTCAGTGCTTGTGGCAGTGGGTTAGTGAATGAAATCTCTGCTGACATCTTCTGTCCTACCACGGCCTTCCCGATTGGCTATTCGACAACAACGAGAAAGAAAACAAAGTCAAATATAGATTTCTGTCATAACCTTCTTTCCAGTAATAGTTGCCTGATTGGTTTACCTTTATGATGAGGTCAGGGGTCCTGAGTCGGAAATTAAACTGAGTAGCAAGGATCTGTCGCGTTTCTTGGACTCTGCCTGTTGCTGTAAGCATCAGGGCTCCCTGAGCAGTAAGTTTGTCCTTGTAGGATTTGTAGTCCAGGACCCACTCCAGAACCTTATCTGTAGACAGGATATGTAAGTACACTACAAGAGTTGCTGGAGTTTTAACCTTTTCAGATGTTCGCTCGTCTCTGCGGAAGCTGGTTGTTGCCACTCAGACCTGTCTGTTAAATGGAAAGCTAAACTCGATGGATTTAGCTTTCTGATTAACATCAGCAGCAGCCAGCTGAGTGAGAAGAAGCAACTTCTCTTTGTCCATAAGTCAGAAAATCTCAGCATCCCTAAAGCTCAGAAATTTACATTATTGTGCATTGATTGGGCAAAGGGATCTTAAGGATGTGAGAGGGTGCGTGGGCGTTTCCCTCACCACTCTACATGTGTCTTGAAAAAGGCAAATGGCTTGAGCTGTCAGTATGAGCTCTTAGACCTGTTGTAACATGCCATTCGGTCGCCGTAAAACCAGATCAGCAGTGCAGTGCTGCAGCCTCGTTCCCCGTGGTTGTTGGACTCCACTGGTAGTACACTTAGGTGTCATTCTTTCACACCTTATATGGACACAATTTATGGGTGCAGCCGAAAGCAGAGGCTACCTCCAAGTCTGAGGCCAGCTGGGATTGGCTAGATTACCCACTCTGGTTTGGGGATGAGATTCTCTCTGGAGTGGAGGATTTCGAGTAATCCAGGGATTTGTTCACCACTGGGGGAAGAAGATGGGTTTGGCAGATCAGTGCCACATCTGTGGTGATGCAGCGGTAAAGACAGAGATGAGCCCAAAGGCTTCCTATACTCACAAGCTGTGGGTGGTGAACAAAAGTATAACACTATGGAATAAAGTCGGGGAAACTGGCTTCTTCCAAAGGGTGTCTGACCTCACCCAATGAGAGAGCTTAGTCGTTTGAGAGAGGCTCAGCTAAGAAAGCTGCTGCTTCTACAAAAGGTGAGGTGTTTCAGTCAAATCTAAATAGATCCTTGGGCAAATCCAGGACAACCTGGAGAGATCATTTATCTTGACTGCCTTGGGAATGCCCTGGAATACCCTGGAATAGCTGGATCAGTGGCGGGAAAGAGGACTATGAAGCAGATGTCAGTAAGCAGAAGAATTTTTTTTAATTTTGCTTGTGAGATAAACCTCGTGATACTGCTGATGGAGTAAATGAACCGCTCCACTCACCTTCACCGGGAAGTACTTGTACGTCTGTCGTGTCCGTTCTGACCGTAGCCTTGTTCACGCCGGTGTAGTACATGATTGAAACCTGGCTCTGCAACGTGACATTGCGCTCCTCTGAACTGCTGTTTCTCAATGTGATGGTCAGCTCTGCATCACTTCCCAGTTTGGGACCTTCACCATCTAGGGTCACTTCTACAGAGACATCTTGTGCTGTAGGAGATGAATAGGTTTTGGGTTTGGAGCCGTAGCTACATGCCGTTTCCACAGCGATGCGTTCTGCTTCTGAGCCTGAGAATGACAAGAAATATTGATATAATTCAAAAAATGACACAACAATAACAGTGTTACCATTTTCTGAAAGAGTGCTAATAAGGCATTATTTGAGGGTTTGCTTTTTGTTCGATGATACCTTCAGGATGTTTGTAGAGGTGTGTGATATCACTGCGTTCATCAGAGCCAACGGCTTTGGTGCTGATGGACTGGCCCACAATATTTTTCTCACTGTATATTTGTTTGAAGGTCCCATCTGCATTCTTCTGCCAGTAGATTTTATCACTGTTCACCTGACGATATCGATGGCGCGGGGTTATCAGTACGCACACATTTTCATCTCTACCACATGTCTTGCAACTTTCAGAAAGTCCAGTAAAGAAGAACATCTCACAAACCTCAGCAAACACAAAAGGCGTGTCATATTTGAAGAAGACCTGACCGTAGCGGATGGCAGCGAGGGAAGCGGGGCCACAGCAGTAGGTGCCCTGGCTCGTCTCTTGAGGCGTGGCGTCGACCGCCTGCCAGCCTCCGTTTCCAGAAGGTAAGTCTGCACGAGCCATCCAGCAGTCGTTCCACACGTGGAAGTTCCTTCAGAAAGAGACTTCTGGTTGGCAAACATGAGGATGCTGCGAGTTATAGTGAGGACTATATCTACCATGTACTGTGTAGCTTATGAAAGCAGTTAACACACTGTGGAAAAGTGCACCAACTGCTATTCAATGCATAAATACAGGCGCATGTGCTAATGCTGTCATCTTTATGTATACCATGCTATTTAATTCTACCTTTTTGATCAGCCACTGGAGTCATGCAGTGCTTAACCTCCTTGCTAAGCCAACATGATTGTTTTATGGAGGAACTATATTATGAAAATCTAAATATTAAATATGGTGATCACTCAATTCAATTCCATTTTATTTATGTGGCGCCAAATCCCAACAACCAGTTGTCTCAAGGTGCTTTATATTGTAAAGCAAAACCTAAATAATAATTACAACATACCAGATTGAGTCTACATTGAGGTGCTCTATAGGCTCCAGGTTCTCATCCAGGTATACATCTGTTGTCAGCGAGACGTCTGTGTCATGAGCTGAGCTGAAGTTGGTCACAGGTCGGCAGGGAATACCTAAACATCGTAAAACTGAAAGGCAATAAGACACCAGCGGTCAATATCGTATCATATACACACGGAGATCAAACAACTGAAATAAACCCGACCTGTAGTGACCAAACCAGCAAAGACCCAGCACTGGCCATATTTAACAGGGGTGCCGCTCTTTTTATGGTATTCCTTGAGGATTTCTACACTTCCACTCCACACTGTTGGACACGTTCCATTTGAATAATCTCCCGACCAGTTTCCCTCCAAAACACCTTGGTCATCAGGGGAGTTTACCTAGGAAATGAAGGAAATGTTTCATGCTTTTGAGACTGAAGTAGTGAACTCAATGTCCAAAAAAAAGGGAACCTGTCCCTACCCTGGAAGGAGGACAACCTCACTTTTCATTTGAATTCTAGATTAAACTGATTAAAAGTAACAACAGAGTTTAATAAGAAACCCTCTTCATGACATGACAATAAACAGCAGCCTGCAAAGCATCAAAAAGTTACCAGTTAAAAGTAATATATTACGTTCATAAAGTAAAGTGTGTCTCAGTGATATATCAATGCGTGCATTTATACCATAGAACCACTAGAATGAGGTCAGATTTACTATGTCAGCGTTGCTTTTGATATTAATATTTTATTGATTCAATTTTTATATCATTTGTTATAATCATGTTAGTCACACACACTGGATTAGTGTTTGTTGTAGGTAGTCGAATAAAAGTGAGGCCTGTAATATTCACTCCTCTAGCAGCCCAAGGCCTCTCGTTATAACTGAAGCTTTACTTTTATCCAGTGTACAACTTTTTGTTCACATGACACTATATCAAGTTTTTAATAGAGGTCAAGTTGGCTAGGACAGAGGGCCTTTAAAATCTGGGCTTGAAAACCCACCTGTGTTTGTGAAATATTAATAAAGCGTGGGAATAAATTGCCCTGAGGAGTTTTTGTAGTGGAAGTTTCAGAAAGCTGTCAGTGGGAGTGCTTTTGGGCTGGTAATTTTAGATGGGAAAAGTCCTTCATGTTGACAGCTGTTAGATCTACTGTAGATAATGTGCAACCCTGGTGAACTGTGAGTTTTAGCCTGTGTAAAAAATGCAACTACTGTACGGGAGTTCCTCGTGGGTTGACTGTCTGGGAAGTCATTCCATGTAAATGACTTAAGGGGAGACAGGACAGGTATATCTGTAAGGTTGGGAGACACAACAGGATCTTGCAGTGATGATGGCAGATTCTGACCACTGCACAAAGCCTTCTCCAACACATCCCAAAGGACTCCCACTGGGGTTAATACCTGGACTCTGTGGTGGCCAATCCATACCATACCATCTTTATTTATAAAGCACTTTAAAACAACTACAGCTGACACAAAGTGCTGTACATTAAACAAACAAACAAATAACAATCTTACAGGTTTATATATATTCAAAACATACATAGAGATTAAAACTAGGTCCCATTGGAGTCGAACGCCAAAGAAAAAAGATGGGTTTTAAGACGAACTTTAAAAGTTGACATTGAAGGGGCCTCTCTAACATGCAGAGGACCAACAACAGAGAAGGCCCTGTCCCCTCTAAGCTTCCCTCTTGATCTCGGTCTGCTGACCTGAGAGATACATAGGGATGGTACATAGGGATGAAGAAGCTCTGAGAGGTAAGGCGGAGCAAGATTGAGTAAAGATTTAATAACAAAAATAAGAATTTTAAAATAAAAAGCGACTGACAGACCCCCAATAATGAGTTGCAATAATCGAGTCGTGATGAAATAAAAGCATGGATCACTGTTTCAAAGTGCTGCCTAGAAAGAAAAGGTTTTTACTGATGCCAGTCGCTTCAAATGATAAAAACTGGACTTAACCACGGCTCTATAATGCGTTTTCACACAATCCATGTGTGAAAATGTTCCCAGAACCACTCTTTCACAATTTGAGCCCGATGAATCCTGGCATTGTCATCTTGGAATATGGCCGTGCCATCATGGAAGAAAAAAATCCATGGATGGAATAATCTGGTCATTCAGTATATTCAGGTAGTCAGCTGACCTCATTCTTTGAGCACATAATGCTGCTGAACCTGGACCTGACCAACTGCTGCAACCCCAGATCACAGCACTGCCCCCACAGGCTTGTACAGTAGGCACGAGGCGTGATGGCTGCGTCACTTCACCTGCCTGTCTTCTTACCCTGATGCCCATCTCTCTGGATCATCAGACCACATGACCTCTTTATGCTCCCTGATAACTGAAGCCTTTTTTCCAGTTAGCCTCACTGATTAGTGGTGTTTTTAAGGCTGCACAGTTGTTCAGTCATAATCCCTTGAGTTCCCTTCACATTGTGCGTGTGGAAATGCCCCGAGTGGAAACAGCCCTGAGTGCTACTGTTGTTTTTCTTCGATTTGATTTCACCAAACGTTTAAGGGATCGCTGATCACGATCATTCTAGATTTTTTTCCGGCCACATTTCTGGCATGATGCCAATGACTCGACCCTTCTCAAACAGACTGACATCTTTTCCACGACCACACGAAGTGTCTTTGACACGGTTGTTTAAGAAATGAGAAGCAACTCATTGCACCAGTTGGGGTTAAATAACTTGTTGCCAGCTGAAAGATAATCACCCATGCAGTAATTATCCAATAGGAGGCTCAGATCTATTAGTTTAGTTAAATCCAGGTGGCAACTTTTCTTGGCCAGGCAGTGTATGTGGACAGTCAATAATTCAGACCCTATTTTTATCTGCTGTTGCAAAAAGTGAAATTTTAGCAAATACTGTGTTCATGCTCCAAAGTAAGCCATCAAGAAGTCATGCTGGCAGCAGAGGTTTAGTATGATTTATCTTTTTAGTTAAACCATACTAAACCTCTGCTGCCTTAACTCCCCTAAAATAATCAATATTTCCTTTTTCTTTTTTCAAATGCTGTGAGCTACACACTGACACTAACAAAGCAGGTAACACAAAGCATGCCAATATTTGCTAATTTGCACTATTAAACAACATTATTAAAACACCAGTACTATTGCCTTGAACAAAACACTGGACTAATAGAAATTTTGCCTCAACACATTTCACTGTAATCTATATCGTACCTGTTTAACATTTTACTAAAAACCAAAAATGGAAATCCTAGAAAGCTGATAGTGATGCAGCATTTTCACTGGGAGAAACATCCCATCACTCATCCGAGTGACATCTTCAGGTGTCCCCGACCTTCAAAAGACCTTCTGTCTATGTCACCTGACATCATAAGGAGACCTATCATGAAAGGCAGTTAAGGTGCCATCTCACCATTCCTGAGACGATTCTAGCAACATTAACTGGGTCGCCCCAACCAGACGAAGGAGTTCCACTCTTTTCCATGACAAAGAGGCAAGCAGCAAGAATCCCGTCATCAAACTGAAACCAAACGACAGGAAAACATGGAGCGATCATGTCAGTTTTTACCGCTCAGCTCGTTCATTAAAAATGAAGATTCAGAGCTCGGTCACCTGTCCGTAGTTCCACGTCCTCGCTCCAATTTGATCCTTCGTGCCGTAGTAGAGCCGTCCGGTGTCATTTAGGACGTACTCCTGCCTTTCATCTTCAGAATCCATGAACACAGAGTCATCTGGTAGAAAGTAGCAAACAGACCCACTTTTTAACTGGAAATAACATAGGATCACGCTCAAGTATGGCCTCTACAGTAGGCCGTATCTTCTAATTTGGTTCCTTTTCTACCACAATTTCATGGTATTTTTGCCATCCTAAAAATTATTTTGTTAAACTGTATGAGTCACTCTTGAAGGCTGTCTGTGGGGATTCATTTTGAATTGATGACAAGGCTATACATATATAGCCATACTGCGCTAGTTGTATAAAGCGCACCTCCTACACACGGTTTTGGAAATGACGCTGAACACTGAGGCCTTTTGACGAAGCTTGTAATATCTGTATGGGACTTCTGAGTGACTCAGAAGTTGTCGTGTTGTTAAGGACGTGACGCTCATTTCCATGTACATGTATAGAGGGATTATTATAAAGAAACAGCGTGGTGTTTTTGGTTAATACTCACTAAAGCATGAAAAGATAAAGTTGAACAGAAGAAAGGAGGACTGGCAAGTAAAATCCTCTTGCTAATCTCTACTTAACCTGAACATGTTACATCCAGCAAGATTCTGCATTAAATCTATGCAGTAAACGACACCATAGCCTGATGTGCACCACCCTAGAAATGTAACTACTGGGCACAACCCACAAGGGTATAAATATTGGCCACTTGCACAGTTTAAGCATGAACTAAGAATGAGATGTGGCTAAAGCTGCCCTCATGTTTACCTGTACACCAGGTGTTAAACAACACGTAGATGTCATTGGCAGGGTCGTGAGTGGAAACGAACCGGCCGTGTTCATTTTTAGTTTCCACTGTGAGTTGATATCGGCCAATGACTGCTGTGGGTGGAGAATTCACTAACAGCTTAATTTTTTTGTCCTCCCGTTTCACAGCAGCAGCCTCCCAGCGGTCGCCCTCCAGCTTCTCCACCAGTGGGATGATTATATGAGTTCCCCTCGCCACTGCTGGCAGTAGCCCTTAGTGAGAAAGGAAGGGGAAAGAAAGCGTTACTGGCTGTTACTCATAACATGCCCAAACAGTTACTGTGCTTTTTTTGATGGATGACATCTCTCCATTAAAACCACACCTGAATTCCAAGCTTATAGGGTATGTTTGAATAACAGAAACTAAATAGAAATAACACAGAATGCACTGTCCTGACAGGCTGTACACACACACACACACACACACCTTCTGCAGTATTTGATCTCAGTGCAGCTGTACTATAAAAGTCTCCATTTTTTCAGCTTCAGTGTTCCTGTATTGTCTTGACTTTTGAAGTTACTGTATGGCTTCATCACCATCAAAAGAAGCCCTGATCTTCAAAGACAACAAACAAAACTCAGTCTTTTCTGTAATATATACAAACATCTGAAATGTTCAATTTGTTGTTTGCCACATTAAGGCTCTCTCCCTCTAAAGTGATTGTGGAAAATAACTTTCCAAGGCTATCACTCTCTATCCTCAGTGGGTGTGACCTTGTCTTGGCTGTTTTTTCAGCTGCCTTAACAGGGCTGATTTGCCACTCACCAGTCTCACCCTGATGTTTATCAGATTCGCTCACGGACAGACAGGCCACAGATTGTGTGTGACAAAAGAAATCGAAAGCTGCTAGCAAAGACATGAACTAAATGAATGAAACAGCCATTGTTAACAAAAATGTAGCTGCTTCTGCATTATAGTGACCAAGAAGGAGGGAAAAAAGCAAACTGGAGATGCCAGGACAGCATAATGAGTTACTGGCTGACAGCAAAGTAGCAGCTGTGCACCACCAGCCTGAGTGATAAAGATGGGTTTTCTGGCAAGTCCATTAACACGGACAAAGCGTGCACTAAAGGGAGCCTACAGAACTAACCATTAACTACACACTGAGCACTTTAAGCCAGTGTCAGCTACTATACACCACAACCCTGTTTGAGGGAAACTTTTTTCCTTTTCGCTTAGAGAGCGACCAAGGGCGCTCCTCCCACCTCCAGGCATGTCACACTTGCGCCTCGCTTCCGGCAACGCCCCCTACTTCCGGTCGAGAATTGGCGTTAAAATATGGTAAACCCTGATCAACCCTGTGGAAGTCAAAGTGGAATGTCAAAAAATTAACTTATTTGTACCACATTTTTAACGCCAATCCTTGGCCGGAAGTGGGGGGCGTGGCCGGAAGCGACCTGCGGACCGCGAGTTTGACATGCCTGGTTTAAATCTTCCGTTTTTCAAGGGGCAGCCAATCAGAAGAAAGTTGGCTTAAAGGGAAACTGACCTACAGGAGTGCAAGAATTTAAAAATGGAGTAGGAAATCAGCAATTAAATCTAAGATGGCAAATATCCATGATTGCTGCAGATATTCAAAGGGCCCAGCTGATGAAGCCTTTGTGTTTTTTTTTAATTGTCTTTGCTTAATAATTTGTATAGAAATTATACCAGTGCACAAGAAGTTCTACAGTCAGCAGCGGGCCATGACATTTTCAGACATCTCTGAGGATAAATGAGCAAATAAAGAAATAATTTGAATTTGATTGATTGATGAATGTCAAAGACAGTTCATAATTGACCAGTAACTACCACACAGCTTTACATTTTTAAACTTTTGTTTGTATTTTTGGTTCATGGTTTCCCACTGCACACAGTCTTTGAATCAGTTCACCTCTGCTTCTATACCACTGCAAAGCATCACTAAACAACTGCTGGCTAAAGCCTCTAAGCTGCAAATAGCAACTATTCCCTGATCTTTCCACACACACACACACATCCCCACAGTCCAAACACTAACCTTTCTTATAGCAAATATATATCGGATATCATCTGATGGGCATAAAGCCATGAGATCTGCTGAATGCATTCCCAGGGAGCATTAACTGTTTTGTTTCACCGGGATCACTGCCAGGCCTTTTATCTACTTTACAGTAAAAACCAAACAAACAAAAACCAAACAAATTCTGTTTTCAGTTCAAGAAAAAACAAAACAAATCTGTCAGCATGCAGTTACTGTAACTGTGCCTGGCTGCCACTTTCTTTTCTCAGGTGTGATGAAAATTACAGCCTCTAATTTTTTATATTTTTTTGCAGGGCTTCAGAATCACAATGTCAGAGCATTCACCTGTCACTCTTCCACCTAAAAGAAAGCTGTTATTTATGTGTGTGTTTTTTTTTTTTTGGCTGTGCTGTTATTAGTTTATGTCCTGCATGCCTTGTGTGTCTGAGAATACAGTGTCTGGGCTCAGTACCCTGTACTGTAAGCATAACAGAAAACAGTGACTGAGTTATGAGAAAAAAGTCACATTCCTGTTAAGCAATTTATTTTGAAATGTAGCGTCGCTCTGGAGAGGGGTGGCATGGTTCTCAAAGCATAAAAACTGGAATTATCTGCAGTTGCTTTTGTTCTCCGGCTCATTGCTGGCACTACAGATGGCTTTTCAAATCAGTGTTTACATTAAATGTTGCTGTTATTTGATCTCAAATTATGGATAAAATAGATTTGAATAAAAAAATTTTCCTCTAAGTAAAACAATCTTTGACATTATATCTCTTTATTTACAGGAAAAAAAATTAAACAACAAACAGGAATTCATATTCTCATTCCCAGTATAGATGCACACGCTTTCTGTAACAGCAACACTGTGATTATTGTCGCTAAGTGTCCCTAACTTGTTATCAGACACAGCTGTAATTGTAAGATCTATGTTGGTCTTCCCCGTCTGACAGCATTCAGTTCTCTTTGCTTGTGTGCAGAGAAAAGCATGCACGGTGGGTAAACAGGTGGCAGCCAAGGCTCATACAGCTGGCAGTGGCAGCACTGATAGTGAATTGTCAGTAGAGGGGATCTCTAGTATCAGCAGGACTGAAGACTGCATCTGTAAAACGCTCTTTCAGGACCATAGCAACCTGGTCTGTTACCATAGCAATTGGAACTAAAAATCCCCTTCCTCATCACAGCCTCCCTATATATCTATAAGTATCTGTTTCACACATGCATGCAGGTCTGTCTTCAACACACAAACAGCTGGTATGAGATGTGAGCATAAAAGCAAATTGTCTCGCTTTTTTTTTTTTATTTTATAAAATTCCTCCTCATGAGAGGCATTACAGTACAAGATAGTCCAGACCTGGAGGCCAAAAATTTGATGTTAACGAAAGCTGCAACCGTCAGGGGTGAAAAATAAAGCCAAAACAGTTGCAGTTCCTCCAAAGGCCTCTTCAGAACGGCTCTGACAGTGAGCGTCCACAGGCTCTGTTTAGGGTTTTTTCTTTTAACACCTGTTTGGATTGTGACTTGAGTTCAGATACCTCATCTACAGCTGATAGTGATCTGTTAGACTAATCCAAGTCACCAAACTGGATCATATTGTTTTAGGTGTCACTTGGAGCAATTTTAATGTAATTATTTCACAAGTGAAATGATCTGG
Source organism: Apistogramma diplotaenia (assembly GCA_015052665.1). Classification (NCBI taxonomy): domain Eukaryota; kingdom Metazoa; phylum Chordata; class Actinopteri; order Cichliformes; family Cichlidae; genus Apistogramma; species Apistogramma diplotaenia. Next base: position 42,938 of record VOQJ01002761.1, read on the forward strand.
GTTATGGATGCATCTTGCTATGTTATGGGCTCTTTTGTAATGTAACATTGTAATGTAAAAAAAAATTGCTTTCCACACATGTGCTGCTCTGCATTTCAGGAAAATATAAGTATGCTGTGACCAATCTGGAACCCATCTATCCAGTTTCACACTAAAGATTCCAGGCTAGTGTATAAATATGTATAAATATTCCTTTAAAGTCTCCATTCACTTCTCACAAACCTGTTTTAAGTTCCACCTGGATCTCATCGGAGCTGGGGTTAAAAGGCCGACACAAAGTTATCGACATCTGGAAGCTCTGCCCTCTGCGGATGATTAAATTATCACTTTTGTAGAGATTTGTGTGATGCTCAGTGCGATTCTCCCCTGATTTGCTTTTCATGAGGTCTATTGATTTCACTTTTAGAAGAAGTTCTGTGAAAAGAAAGATGTGACATGTTTAAGTACATCGTGATTGGCTGGCATTTCATTTTTTGGTAAATAATGCATGAATGACTTCTCCAGTCACCATTGAGCTCTTTGTCAGCAGGCACAGGTTTCTTTCCCCCGTCCTCCTTTTCCCTGTCATCAAGCCCCGTGACTTCTGTGTCCGTGATCTCATCATGATCAGCGTGACGGCAGCACGGGCAGACCTTACGCAGCCACTGCCCACACGCATTCTGGTTTTTTACGTTGTTTTTCTTTGGTTCCTCTTTTTCTTTCTCCGTGTCCTCCCCGAATCCAAGAGTGACAGATGGGAAGCGACCAACTGCAGATCTGGTTCTTATTGATCGTGTCTCTACAGGCATCCTGAAGGAAAAAAATCTGTAAAAACACACACACACACAGACAAAATTAGGAAATCTACAGCTTTGACTTTAATAAAAGTTCACACCTCAGCCATTATGAATATTATTCATATGTTCTTTGAAGACACACGTCTCAAAAATGGTCATATCTGATTAAAGTGCCACAGTAAGTGATCTCAGAGGTAATCCACTGTCCAGTTACTTTGAACAAAGAAATGAAATGTCTCTTCATCAACTGTGCTGCTGAGTTTAGCAGTATTTTTAATCCTTCTAATCAACAGTGCCTTGTGATCTAAGCTCACGGGCTCATTACTGATGGCTTCTGTGCATCACATTTTTGATTCAAAGACAGAGATTACTGATTAAAGTCCTTTGTTATGAATATCACGACACCGGTACATAATCTTGCAGTGAAAATCTAACCCGACATGCAGAGTGGAAATCTGGAAAAAAGAAACTACATTTCAATATTATCAGGCAGAAGTATGCTACCTCTGGACTGACAAGAATGTATTATACAGTAAATACAAAAAGCACTCTGTTAGAAAAATGCTGCTGCATTAGTTCTAATAATCATGCTTGTATGAATTGCATAGAAGTTGTTGTATGAATAGAAATGTCCACGTGAGGTGGAACCCTTGTATGACCTCTCAGAAGCTGTGTACCGTGTTGTTGATACACTGTTAAAAAAAAAAGATCTCACGAAATCACAAAAATATTCTGGCGAGTTGGGGTGCCAGAAAAATTAAGGGGTCAGAACAGCTCACCCAAGAGTCACCCAGGGGGCGTGATTAAATCTTATACCTTTACTCCTGGACAGCACGGTGGCGTGGTGGTTAGCACTGCTGCCTCAGAAAATAACATCTGGAAGGTCTGGGTTCGATTCCTAAAACTGGGGTTAGGTAGGTTACTTGGTTGCTCTGAATTGCCACGTAGGTGTGAATAGTTGTCTGTCTCTCTGTGTTGGCCCTGCGACAGGCTGGTGAACTGTACAGGGTGTACCCTGCTTCTCGCCCTATGTCAGCTGGGATAGGTTCCCCACGACCCTGAACAGGATGGATGGATGAATCTTTACTCGAGTGACTGTACTTTTTACAGTTTTTTCACAGGTCATTTAGACATATTAATTCACGGTCTGTTGTTGTGGGGTTTATTTATAGTTCACATATTTCAAATTACCAAAAAATAACAAAAAAAATATGTTAAATTCAAAGAGTTTTCTTACAGTGTAGATGGTAGGGAAGTGGAAGGTTATACTAATGTCAGCTTGGTAAAGGTTATACCAATGTAAATATTTTTATTTAGCTACAGCATGTGACTTGACTCGAGGAAGAAACATGGATCGGCTGCCTGTTTGCAGATGCAGCATGCAGACTTGGAAGAACTGTGTCGAGATGTCAATGTGCGTTTTTTCTTTGTGCTCCTGCATGTGTAAAAGGTCAAAGCACCTTGTATGTAATCACATGTATAAAAGTGCTCTGCGAGTCTTCCTCAGGGAGCACTTGCTTAGCGCCCTGCTGAATGTAACTGCTCCCTTGCAAGAATAAAAAGCCTGAACTGACTCTTATCGTGTCTCGTGGACTTTGGTCATTTAACTATCACACTCTGAGAGTACAAACTCCCACCAAGGAGGCGCACTCTCTCTGAAGTATTTAAGGGAACATTTATTCTATTTTGTATAACGAAATTTGTGGTGCAGTAAAAATGAGTAAGGGCAGCATGAGAGATGTTTGATTACACAAACATTATGTAGGAGTAGGTAATGGATAATTGGTAAGTAACTGGACATCAATAACTTGAGCTTATATAATAATATACTACAATAGATTTCTAACTAACCAGATATCTCATTCTCTTTCCCTTGACAATAGTTTCTTTAAAGATATAACACACTTTGGGGTCAACTTGAAATGCAAAAGTGAGGTCAGAGGTCAAATGTGACATATTTGGATGTCAACTACAATATGATATTTAGAAACCCACTACTTTTACATAATAAGAAATATCCATTACTTCTTGCAGTACTTTTCATTTAGACATTTTATCATTTTAGCATAACGGCTAGGTCCATCCATCCATCCATCCATCCATCCATCCATCCATCCATCCTCTACCACCAGCTCATTCGAGGGACCCCAAGGCATTTGCAGGCCAGCTGAGAGTAGGAGTAGGACACGCCTGGAACACCTCACCCAAATATCCTCGAGAGTATGAAGAGTTGGTCCAGCTTTCCACAACCAGGATGAAAACCGCATTGCACCTCTTGAATCTGAGGTTTGACTAACAAACAGACCCTATGCCAGGGTGCTGGAAAGAAAGGCCATTAGATGAGCACTTTTTCATGTGATTTTCCTTAAACTTTTGAAAACATTTTTTCTTTGTAATATACCAGTGACTAAATTGGACCATAATGATAACAGACTTTTGTATGTGCTCCTGGCAGCAAGTAAAAGGACGATGGATGAAACCTGAACCCCCAACAACTGAGGACTGGATTAATGTAGTGAAAGAGATTTTTGTCTTTTTCAGCTAAAGTGCAAAAGGACATTTTATATTAAATATGGACAAAGTTGGCTAATTATTATAAACCCGTTAGGTCTGATTTTCTGTAAAGCTTTTTATTATAACAAGGTTTCTGTGTGGCCATTCACTTACTTAACCAGCTGTTGTCACAGTTAGATTCATTTAAAACATTGTAGCTGGTAGTTAGATTGTGGGGAAGTCCTCTGTTGATATTTTATTGAATTTAAGTTATTATTGTTTTTTTTTTTACTTTTATTTTACCAGGTAAAATGTTTGAGAACCAGTCTCATTTACAAACATGACCTGGCCAAGAGGCCCAAATAAGGCCCTTCTCAGACTGCTTCAAGCTACCAGCTTGGAAGCAAAAGGCACCACAAGGCCAAAGCAACTCAAATAACCTCTCAAATGACCACTTGTTAGCAACCACAGTATGAATAAGAACTTCTCTGAACACAGAACACATCAAACCTTAAAGCAGATGGGCTACAGTAGCAGAAGGACACAATGAGTGCCACTTATGTCAGCTAAGAAGAGGAAACTAAGGCTACGTTATACACAGGCTTATCAAAACTGAACAACAGAAGATTGGAGAAACATGATCGAGCATCTTGCCTTGTATTCAGGCTGCTGGTACCAGTGATGTCCTGATGTGGGGGATATTCTTTTAACAGCTGAGCACTTTTAAATGCCACAGTCTGCCTGAGCCTGTTGCTGACCATGTCCATCCCTTTATGACTGCAGTGTACCCATTTTCTGATGGCTGGGCACATGAGTTCACTGTACTCAAACTGAGCACCAATAGACCACCTTTAGGATGATGTGCATTGGGAGATTCACATCATGTCAGCAAATCTGCAGCAACTTCATGTTGTTGTCTCGTCAATCTGGACCAAAACCTCTGAAGAAAGCGTCCAGCTCCTTGTTGAATATGTGCCACGAATAACTGAGGCAAACTAGCGAGGTGTACCTAATGAAGTGGCTGCTGTGTGTTAATATATCCACTGACAACAACAGAAGCACATTTTCTCCCTTTGCTTATGAATCACTGATTTATTCTCAAGGAGAAACTCAAATGTGTGTTTTGATAATGTTATACAGTCTGGTCTACTATAAATCTTTGAACTACCATGTTTAATGTAGTTCTGTATACATTAGGAATAATCCCCCTTGGCAAGAATCAGGGCTGCTTTGACTGTGCAATAGGCTACCCTCAGGAGACATCTGGAGCTGAATTACTGGATCTGATTTATGAGATTGTGGAAGCATTCAGGTGGTTCTCTGGGGAAGCGAACACATGATTTTTTTTAACCGAGCAATGAAAAAGAAATTAAATTCTTTGTACGGAGATAAAAACACACTTGTTTGTCACCTCTTAGCAACACACATTACGGTACATTTCTCAGGTGAACCAGATCCATCATGTTCTCGCCTTCGCTCTGTGTCTCTGCTTTGCTGCCTTCACGCTGATTTGTCTTCTTTCAAAGACATTGTAAACCCTGTGAAAGCCTTTCCCGCCCACAGTTTACATTCCTCGACATCAATGACCATTTCGTTTTCACCAAACAAATTCTGATGAAGCGGTAACAAGACTCACAGTGATTTCACTCATTATTCATATGCAAAGAAGCTGAGACGGTACAATAAATTGCAATAATTTGCAAGCAGACGCAACAGCGGTGACAAAACACCTCCACCCAATGTGGGATTGTGCGTCATGCTTACTGCTGGCAGACAGCCGACTAAAACTACTTAACAAAACAATAACCGCACACACACATATATGTGTGTGTGTCTGTGTGTGGCCCGTTTAGAATCACCAGCACCGACCTGTGTGTGCTTGAAGCTTGAAGTGTGACCATGCTGACCTCCACACTATCACGCCATTTGTTGGGAATTCACATCAGTTAATTTAGAAGAAGAAGGGCTTTAATTGTCACATACATGCATTTAACCCATCACACATGGAGAACACACAGCATCCGTCATCTGCATCCATGACCTCTTTGCCCAGAGGGCCAATCACTTTGCAGCACAAAGAGAAGTTCTAATGTCTATTTTGCATTAGGAGATTAAAATTGTATTTACTGAATTGTTACAGACAATTTGGCATGTCTAACAACTATTAAGATTCTACTGTAAATCATATCTGATCTTTACGGTACACAGATATATTTTCGAGGAAAGCATCCCTGTGAAGCTAAATCCAGTAATGTCAATAATAAACTGGTAGTAAGCGTTAATCATGCGAGAAATAGAAATGTCAGTGAACCTTTTAATTACCAGTTAAACAACTGAGGCAGCAAATCAAAACTGTGTTAGCGACAGACTCCGTTTGCCTTAAACGAATCACCAGGCAATAAAATCTCATGCTTAGAAGATGATTTTACTGAATTTCACTGTCAAACTGTACATACAGGAGAGCCATACAGGGAGCACAGAATTCAGACTCACTTGGTTCACTTCGAGAAGAAAGTGCAGATTGGAGAGAGGAATCTTCTCTTCGCTCCGGCTTTGTCTTTCCTAAACTATCTGAGAGCTGCTTTAAATACTTGGCTACGACCGTGGCGACACGCCTTTCTGCTGCACATGCAACAGTCAAGCCAGAAGTTTCTCCAGACCCTGACGCAACAGCACAAATTATTTAGGCACGGCACAATTATCCTTTTAAATATCATGGGGATAAGGGCATTCACTTGTCTTGTCATCCATGCTATAAACAATATAATTATTCAAAAACTGAGAATGTTTCTATCTTATTCCAATTAAGTCAAATCTAAGCAGCTTTTCCACATATTTTCACCTGTGCCTTACCCACTGTGACGTGAAAAAGGCTAATCCTCGGTAAGACGGTGAGGACACGCCTTCCTGGTGCTTTTGCAGGAGTCAGATCAGAAATGTGGCCAGAAGCCAAACTGAGAAGAAGTCCAGATATTTTAGGAATGTTGCAAACATCCACTTAAATTTTATGGGAAAATTTGACAGTTTGAGAAAGTGGGACGTCATTCACTGCTCCTTTATGGCAAAGTTTACATTTATTAAAATTAGGGGTATCGCAAGATACTGGTATTGTTAGATAAAATATTTATATGTTGATAATATAAATATAAATATAATATAAAGATAATTTGTGTTTGTTCTGAACAGTTATGGTTATAAACCCTGCGCCTCATATTACTTTATTGTAAGCAAAGCCAGAGACAAATGAGACAACTTTTCCTGGACATAGTGCAGTAAGTAACATGAAGAATTCTTTAGGCCAAGATTAATGCATAACAAAAAATATGACACTGTGACAGCACAAATCAGGTGTCCCCTGTTCCTCTCCTACTGTGACACATGGCATTATATGAAAACTTTTGCCTCACCTTGTGGCCCATTTGTGATGCCTGCTTCTAGAAATGTGTGAGCTGCAAGGGAGTGGATGCCCACTCACTTTTGTCCATTACATGACATAAAGTGCGTGCCCACACTGACTGGTTGAGTCGGTTTTCACAGTTGGAACAAAGCATTATTCTTTTAAGAGAGCAATTATTAAAGTGTAAAACCCCAATGAGAGTCATATTAAATTTTTCTTCCTGATATCATTGGATACAAGAAATCAACAAGCACAGGAGAGTTCATTATACATACTGGCTGTGCATGGTGCAGTGTCCACTAAACAAAGCTTTGGTAATCCAGGCCCCTCTGCCCCCTGAAAGCTCTGCAGTCATTACTGCAATGAGAAAGAGTGTAGGTGTGAAAGACTGAATGAGAAACACACTCCAAAGCACTTTAGACTGTTAGGGTTAAAAGAGTGAAAAACATTTAGCATCATTACAGGGAAAGCAGAAACTGGTCTGTTTTTAGCCCTGCTGGAGGCGTTCTTCAGGTGGTCAGGTGATGAAATACCATACCATACCATACCATACCATACCATACCATACCATACCATATAATTTTTATTCATAAAAGTGCTGTATATTTAAACATACATCAAAAAACAAACAAAATAAACATACAATTTAACACTCGGTCTTGCTGGGCTTCGAAAGCCAAATGAAAAAGATTGACTTCCAGGAGCAGCTGGTCTGCTGACCTTAGAGATCGACGAGGTATGCAGGGGTGAAGAAGCTCAGAGATGTAAGATGGGGCGAGGCTGCAAAGATTTAAAAACAAACATGAGAATTTTAAAGTGGACCCTCAGATAAACAGGCAGCCAGTGAATTGAGGCCAGGACAGAGGTTATGTTCTCTCTCTTTTGAGTTCCTGTCAATAGTCGTGCAGCAGCATTTTGAACCAGCTGCAGACGTGAGAGTAGCAAATACTTACTCATACTCTAACTCACACATAGAGAGAGTTACAGTAATCCAGACGAGATTAAATTAAACATGAATCACTGCTTCAAAGTGTCACCTTAACTGATGTAAAATGGATTTAACCGCAACTCTGATTTGGCTGCTCATTTTAAAATTATCGTCCACCTTAAAAACAAGATCAGTGATGAGAGGTGTAGAAGAGTCCCAGGTCAACAGAGGAGGACTCACAGGGGCCACTGGCTCCAAACACCATCACCTCTCTTTTCTTTTTATTAAAATGTAAAAATTCGATGTTAGTAAGAACTTGTCCTACTAATTTTGAAACACTCCAGACTTCACATTCTAGTTGACATTTGCAACTCTGGGACTTTGTTATAGGAAGATGAAAACATCACTCCTTTTACCCTCAAATAGTGCTCATGCCTTCATACTACACATCTACTTAGAATATATAAATAACTTATGTGACATAGCCTCATGGACCCCCTCCCAACCATGTCTGTTTTAATCTCACCATGTTTTAATATATATATATATATATAAAATTATTTAATTACATTTAGTTACAGTGCTAGCAGGTGTAGCTTTGTGTAGCAGAACCTTGCCTTAAATCTAACCGTTATCTTTAAATATGATTTTATTGTGCAGTTGTGCAAATCTAAATACTTTCTGTAAACACTCTGTGGGCCAATTCAGAGACAGCTGTCAGGAAAAAAAGAGTTGCCTAGTTATATTAACAACTTGAGTGCCTAAAACTGCAGTTTTCTCCAATTGTCTGTGAAATACTGATTTAATGATCGCAGCATAACCTCACAAGGCTGCTGGCATGACTTTTAGCTTTGGTTGCTGTTGAGAGTGATTGTCAGAAACAAAAATGTTTCTTCTATGAGTAAAAAGGTGTGTCGTGTTTCAAATTCACTGTCCTGTTAGGTTGTTTTATTGTTCTCAGACACTCCCGAAGAGCAGTTGTTGCCTAATGCATTTCCTTGTAAAAAAAAAAAAAAAAAATTACATCAGAAAAACAAAC
>VOQJ01002761.1:51590-66017 GCA_015052665.1 Apistogramma diplotaenia
ATTAAAAAAAAAAAAAAAAAAAAAAATTACATCAGAAAAACAAACCTGACGTGTTGCAAAATCTCATCTCTTTGCGTGAAAAAGACAAACAAACAAACGAACAATGGCAGCGGAATTATTTAAGGGTGGACCAAGGTGACACACCGCTACCTGCGCTGACACACCGGAGTTCGGAGTTGTACGTAACAGTGGATACATGTTTTTTCAGGCCAGTCATATAAGCCAACTTAAAAAAACAAAACACAAGAGAAATTAAAGGGAAGAAGTTACAATTCACTTGATTTTAGTACAAAGTGCTGAAGTCTCCAGTTAGTTGTGGCCATTCAGGAGTGGAAGCTCGTCCAGTGCCTCCATAACTGCAAAATTGAAATATAAACATATTTTCAGCCTAATAAAACAAAAGAAAAACCAAACAAAACTCTTTTGGTCTCTAAAACTATTTCCCTTTTTTTGTAATTCACCTGTTTTCATTTAGCCTTAAAGCTATAAGGTTGGCTGCTTTGACTGACAGGTGTGGCAGCACTGGCAGCTGAAGCCCAACTCTGTCTTCTCAGCTTCGCTAATTGGAGTCACTGAAGTGAATTTTCTGTACCTGTGGTGCATTTCAAAGCTTTTCTTACAGAATTATCTGACAAATAATAAAACCACCCCAAGGACAGCAGTTATGCTGAGTCACATACTATTATTTCATTTGTATGGTAATTAGCACTGTGCACCCATGCACTTTATAGGTACTGCTCTTAAATATTGTCAATTCTACCTTTAAAAAAAGTCAGTCAGTTATGAATATTTATTAGAAGCTGATACTAATATTTTGCTAGAACAATGCCATTATAATTCCATCAACTTTGCATCTCAACAATGAGTCTACTCTGTGTTATTAAAAGACAAAGCTTTTTGGATGTATAGGTTAAACACTCTTCGCTTTCTCTGGCCCCCTGCTTACTGCGTGTGCGCGCTTTGTTCGCTTTTTCCAAGTTTTCAGTTAATAACATTTTAGGAATCACCTTGTTGGAGCAAAAGTGAAATTTTATGCCTGTCAGACTGTGGTTTTGTGGCAGGTGGTACCAAAGTGTCTAAATTTAAAATTGGTTCTTTGCGAAGTTGCGTTGTGTTCATCCCTCACAGGTTAATGTTGCTTGGCTAGACAAAGGAGAACTACTGCTCAAGAGCACTTCAACAAATTAAAGTCTGGCTCCTTGGAAACAAAATATATAGACATAAATGTCTCAGGACTTTTGCACAGAGCTGCATTTACAATGTGAGCGTGAGCACTGTGGATTTTCACTTCACCATTTGCTTTCAGTGGAAAAAACACACGAAGCTTATTGGAAGGCAGTGACACAATGTGTGCTGTTTATTACTGGATCTGTGACTTACTGTGCAACAGTATAATGTCATAAATCAAATGCTTTACCCAAAAGAAAGATTTTTTTTAAAGAAAAAAAATCTGCAGTGAACTATGCAACACACTGATCACCCAAGTAGAACATTTTCTTCCAAATCAGCCATTAAAGCTAATAGAAGCAATAAGCCATCACTGCTGCACGCCAATCCGTTATTTTACACCATTATTAATGTTTCTGCATGCATTTGGTCTGTTGCACTGAGGACATCTGCACGCACACAAACAAAGAAATGCAACATTGGTTATTACGCACTCACTCGCGCACACGGAGAAATGTTGACTTTTTGCTGAAGGTGTTAGAGAGGGTCCTGACATTTGCTCTAAAGAATGAGGCTTTCAGGCCCTCGGGATTCACTGTGACTGACATTTTTCCAAAACAGGTGGAACAAACACAGTCACAAGATGACACCCACTCACTACCAAAAACAGCTTGGAACGTGAAGGACAACTGAACGACGGAACGAAGATGGCAGTGATTTCTGCCCTGTGCTGGATCAGAGCAGGAGGTCTGTGACTGAGGGCAGCAGCTCGGCTAACTCCGACTCGACGCCGGCCACTTGAGTGACAGGGTTTCCACGGAGGTCGAGGCGTTTCAGCTTGGGGCAAGAGGCCAGCGGCTGAAGATCTGCCAGTGTAGAGATTTCTGCATGCTTGGGTTAATGAAAATGCCTTCCGGTGTACTGTGGCAACATCAGCAATTAATAACGAGAGCTCTGATGCACACTTTCCAAGCAAATGTAAAAGCAAGACCCAAATCTCAAAAGTGACAGTAAGATATCGGTTCATTTTTCTAAATATAAAACGTTAAGCACTAAAAAGAAAAATAGCAATGAACAGAACAAAAAAATCTATAAATAAAGAAACTATCCTTGTCATAACCTGCAAATCACATTAGCTCCTCTCAAGTGCAGCAGGAGAAGTGAAGCATGAAGGTGAGGGAGTCCGTTTCTTTGCTTCTTAATGATGCCGTTTGAACAGTTTGCAACTGCAAACTGAACAGTTTGTTCAATTGAAGAGTGTTTTATTTATTAAAATCGACTGAGACTTGGGTAAAATTAATTTTTTAAACGCAGATCCAGAACAGGAGAACGGACTACTAAATAGAAAATGTCTGATTTAAGGATACGGTTGTTTCTTAAGAGGACTTCCTCCAGTTTGGGAAGTTGATAAACTCCCTCCAGGTTTCCTATGGCGTTGTTATCAGCCTCCAAAACCTGCAAGAACAAAGAAGTCATTGAACTGCAGGAGGCAAAAAAATGTAATCAATATGTGTGTCTTTCCTTTTCTAATCTATTTGAGCCGACACAAAAGGGGACAAGAATCACTGTCCATGTAGGAGGGAAAATTGGATTTCAATTGCAGCTTCATCACCTCCAGACACTGCAACATGGCAAACTGAGGAGGCAGCTGCTGCAGATGATTAGAGGACAGATTGATATGGGTAACCAACAACAGCTGGTCCAGGTGGCATAAAGTGGTCAGGTTCTGTTAAAAAGAAAAAAAAGTTTGAAGCACCTCCCTAATCAGCAAAAAAGGATTCAGGGAAATCTGATTTCTGCTTATTCTCAACCAACCTTGTCAGAAATGCTGAAGACGCGCACTTCAGCGTACTCCATTTTCAGGATGGTGTTTTCAATCATAAACTTGCTGCACAGGTCACTGTAATATGCAGAGCGCATGGAATCGACTTCCTGGTAAATAAAGTGAGAGCATTTAATCGGTAATTGCTGCCTGCATTGTGGACAAATACAGTTATTGCCAGTCACTGTGGGGATTATACTCACTCTGAGTGTTTTGAAATGAGCCAGCATCTCCTGTTCATATCCCAGAGGGTCTAGAGCCCTCATCAGGAGAATAATGGTCAGTAAGCACCCTGCCAAGGCAAAGCTAACAGTCAGTGGCTACATAAGACCATTATGACCAGCAGCAGCAGATGACATCAGCACACAAGACCACTTGGTAAGCAGACCTTTTTTTTTTGCAAATTATATTAATTCATGTTAGTCTAACTTTAGATTTTCCCCCAGGGTCAGCCCATGGATATGCACCACCTCAGTTAGGGAACCAAGTCCTCAAAACCACCTCTGTAGTACCAGCCTGCCTTCAACACAGTCCAGTTAGTCAGAGAAATAATTCATTATTTCCTTCTGCAGGAGCTGAATTTACATTTGCATTTTTGCTCTGTTCTGGGACCTCTGCCATTCTACATACATACATATGTAAAAGAGGGGATTGTTCTATGAACAAAAGACCACAAATCCTGCATAAGCAGAGCAGGATTAAAAGGGGAGCCAAAGGTGGGTTGCAAAGCTGCTTGCAGAACAAGCTGGAACTGTATGCAGGCTAAAACAGCTCAAAGAACACACCTAACATACAGCTGATAGGGCCTCCTATACAGATCACATGTTACTGGTTGACTGTGGGCTGAGCTCAACTTTGTGGTCTGTCTGAGTTGAAGCTTTGCTAGGTTTTGCAAGTAAAGTAAAATTTTGATTTTGTTAGCTTGTGAAGTTGGTGATTTAGTCCTTCAACACATGTAAGATTTAAACACACTTACATTTATTGAGCGGCTCCAATTCTTGCAGCTGTTTGACCGACTGTAGCTCCGACTGTAGCACTGAAGTCTTTTCTACTGAAAGCTCGCTCCTGCAAAGAAAACCATACCCAGTTCCTAACCCTTAAATAAGACAAACTACAAAATGTTTCCATTCTGCCAAAATAGTACCTGAAAAGCTCCTGGTCAGTAGCAGAGTCCCTACACCAACTCTCAGCTCGACCTTTGAAAGTTAAGCGTTTACAGTGTAATGAAATTCATTATCCCGCCCTTGAAAAAAACATGACATGGTAAATATGCTGTATATGTGTCACCTGTGTATAGAGCACAGTCCCTGTGAGTGTGTTTTTCAGTCCAGTGCACAGTCAGATTGTGTTCATTGGTGATGTCGCTAATCGTTCCAGGGGGCAGATTGCATATCTGAGCCCTTGCTAAGGATAAAAAGCCTCCACAGAACATGAATTATGTATCTCAAAAATGAAAAGGAAGTATTTGATTTGAACATAAATTAGCCACCTTAAAACAAACCTGCCCAGGCCCGCAGTGTGAGTGTGCATGCTAAGTCCAGGGCCGCTCTTCAGAGCCAGCACTGCAGCCTGGTAGAGCTGGGCATTATTACTGAAGTATTAAATTCCAGGCTTTAGTCAAGCTTGAATAAGTTCATTTAGATTTACAAAGAGCAGTGAGCATCATGTTTCAGACAAAACAGCTTTGATTATGCCAGAGAGAGAAGTATCCAGAGAGAGGTTTCTGGCTTTAAAAAAACTAACTAAAATAAGAAATTCACACTGTGAATGAATGTGGATGTGAACAGCAGCTATAGAGGAAATTTTAATGATTACGGAGCTTGCATATGAATAAGGGTCATTTCCATGACTACTATGCAAATTGTCATCACCCTATGAAGACAGTGAGAAATGTGCCCACTTAAATGGTACATATCGTAGGTCAACTTCCAAAAGAACCAAAGTGTACCTGTGTAACATCACGTCTGCACACTTGAAGGCAAAACTTGAACAGGTTCTCCTCCAGTTTATATGAACCCAGCCCGTTGTTGTAGGTGCCTTATTGGGAAATACACATCTTGATGTATATTAATGGTGTTTTCCTTTTTCCAACTCCATACCTTTACTATTTACAGTGTTATATGTGATTATAATGACCCAAATGAAGCCCACAAGCTAAAGTGTGTTGGTAAAGCTACAGTCACACCAGGGAGAACAGTGGCTTGAGACTTGCAGTATTGATGCCTCTGAAATGACTGCTTCAAAGATGGAGCCCGGGTCTGCGACTGTTCGCTGCCATCGCTAAAGCAACTTTAGTGCATCAATAAGACAGAATCAGTCTGCTATCAGTTAATGACCGAATGAGGTCAAATTGACAATTACAACACAATGTTTTGTGATAATTTGGTAACTGACTGATACATCTGTGAAAAATGTTAATTTGTTGCCATCTACATACACACAAATTCACATTAACTACATTCCAGCAGAATTTTTTTCCAGAACTATTAACTTCAATACCCCGACTAAACACGGTGTTGTGTGTTACTGAACCCTGACAAGGCAAAGTCCATTCACTAGTATGTTAGAGGTAACAATAACATTCCACCGCACTGATCAGTTTCAAGATAAAACCTTTCCTCTTCCTGCACATACCACAGAGTCTTGTCAGCATGTGGTATGTGCAAAATGACAAGGACAGAATGTTAAACCGGTATACTGTTCAATCAGCAACACACCAGGAAAGGCATTCTTACTCTCTGCAGGGGGCAACCTGTCACTATTAAGTCACAAAGGAAAAGGATACCCAGACAGGGCTGTGTTTAAAGCACGGGTGGACACTCCTCCATTCCACTCTCTGGGGCTGACCGTCGAGGACCAGGAACAGGCCGACTGACTGCGCCTGGCAGAACAAAAGGAGGAAGAAAGTTCACCCAGTTTAGACAGGGTACCATATAAAGGTAGTTTTGTTTTTTTTAACAACTACTCAGACACATTTTCCCAGACTTCACTTTTCCAAAGCTGTCACAGTCTTCATGACAGCAGAGGAAAACTGTGTTCTCACTCACACGAAAACCCACTTTTTGCACGCGATTACATGCAAGTTTAAACCCCTAAAACTGCCCTCACCGGCCACTTCGTTAGGTACAGCTGCTCAATTGCTTGTTAACACAAGTTTCTAAAATCAATCAATGACACGGCAGCAGCTCAGTGCATTTAGGCATGCAGACAGGTTCGAGCCGAAACATGATTTAAATAACTCTGATTCGAGTGTTACGGTTGTTAGCGCCAGACGGGCATGTCTGAGTATTTTACCAACTGATGATCTACTGGGAATTCCCTGCAAATAAGCATTCATTATAACCAGGGTGGGCACAAAATGTCAAAACCTGAAAAAGATGGGCAACAGCAGCAGCAGAAGACCCCACTGGGTGCCACTCTGGTCAGCTATGAAACCGACATTACAACTCGCAGAGGCTTACCAAGATTGGAAAAACATTGCTGAGTCTGATGAGTGTCAATATTTGCTGCAACGCTCAGATGGCAGGGTCAAATTTGGCACGAACAACATGAAGGCATGGATGCATTCTGCCTTGTATCAAAGCTCCTGGCTGATGGCATAATGATGTGGGGGGGGGATTTTCTTGGCACACTTGGGGCCGGTTAGCACAAAATGAGCATTGTTTAAAGACCGCAGGCTACCTGAGTATTGTTGCTGACCTAATGGCGTAGCCATCTTCTGATGGCTGCTTCCAGCAGGATAACACACCGTGTCACAAAGCTAAAATCACCTCAGACTGGTCCCTTGAACATGACAGTGGGTTCACTGAACACAAACGGCCTCCACAGTCGCCAGATCAATACAACTTTTGAGATATGATGGAACAGGAGATTCACATGTGACTGACAGATCTGCAGGAACTGTGCGATGCTATGACATCATACCCCTATACATTACAATATTACATAGCAAATTATTAGACCTTAATCTTCTCCAACTAAGAAAAAAAATTCTAAAATGACAAATTAAAAAGTCTTGTATAAAACAACTGTAGAAGCCACATTTAATTTTAACAGTGCAATGAAATCCTAAAATGCAACAGTATTTATATGGGTCACAAATATTCAGTCAAAAACTGAATATTAAAGAATAACTGATCCTGAGTTCCATTAGAGGATTTTCTAAGTGAAGAAAAAGTGAAGATACTGACATTGACAGGCCTGGAGAACGCCACAGCCACCCTCTCCTCATCGCGACTCACATACACACAGCTGATCATCTCTTCACGCTCCGCTGTTAAGAAGAGAAAGAGCCTGTGTTTGACAAAGCATAACACATATGTGCATGCATAGCAAAGCTATACTCAGACACTATGACATATAATAGACATACCTCTGCCTAACAGCCAGCGATAGTAGAACCAAGCACTCTGGTCATTAGGGTCAGTGAAGAATGCGTTCTGTACAAGCTCATATTCTGAAAATAATGAATGCAGTTTCATGATAAATGTGCTGCATTAAACATCAGACTTCAAATACAACTTTTTTTTCTTTGAGTTTATAAAGACTTAGACTGCCCCCTATCAGTTTGCATTGGGTATTGCAGTTTACCTTTTAGTAGCTGCTCTTCACAGACCCTGTGGGAGTGGGTTTGAGGAGAAGGCGGAGGGGAGGCCTGGAGAGGCTCGCGGCATGGTGAGGGGGGCTCGGGAGACTCTGGGTGAAGCAGAGGCAGTAGGGTGCTACGGTAGTGCCAGCTGGAGTAGTTGGAAAAGTTGGAGCCGATAAGGCGATCAGTAAACTGCAACTCCTGAGCCACAGGCACAGCAGACATCTTTACAACCATGCGGCGGTAATCCCAACAATGGACTGTTTAAGGCAGAGAAGAGAATGTGCCAGCTCAAATGGGTAAACATAATGCCATGAAGAACAAGGTGTCGATACATTCTTTTATTTAAAATACATTACTATCCCCATCTTCTTACAGTTGCGGTCATCTAGGCTCAAGCAGCGATCACACAGGCTCAGTTCTCTGGCCCAGTCTGGTCGAGGCAGACGGGCGGAGACCCAACCTCGGTGGTGCCAGCTGCCGTAAGACTTCGGGTTCACCTTCAGGCAAGACTCAATAAATGACAGCTCAGCCTCGTAAACCTTCTGCACCTCATCTTCATCTCTGCAGAGGACAGCAAGAAACAGAACCATTATTCATCTGTAACACCATAAACAAAAACAGGGTTCAACTGTAAATCTATGAGTGCTAACTTCACAGTCTCCAGGTGAATTAAGATTTCTCTTCTGTAGTTCCAAAGGGTTGCAAAGTCAGGATTGGATGATAGAAGCTGTTGGGTCAGCTGGAGAGCCTCGTCATCACAAACACCCTCTTTCCTCTGTCAAGCAGCAGAAAGTGAAGAGGGTGAGGCAAATACTCAAGCAGGATGAGAGACACATGAAGGCATAATTAACTGTTAAAAACACACCTCAAGTAAGATATTTTACACATAGATGCAACATTAAGTTTAAAGATTGGGCATTACTTGCCATTCACGAGTGTTAAATTACAACTATATCTGAAAAAGATTTTAGGGTTTTCGCCATCCAGTCAAAAGAAAACAAAACAAGTCAAAATTTCAGATTAATTGCAAAATTAACTTCGTAACTAAAGAGAATTTTTTTCAATTTTGAACTGTTTTCTTCCAGAAATTTTGAGTTATACGCAATTTATTTTGTGTGTGGCAGAAACAAGCTTCCACACCTATCCCACATGATGATATGGCCTATGAAAATGTACCCACAATGCACTCTTTGAAGTTTTTCCCAGTGCATCATCCAAAAACAGACAAAAAGAAATCCAGGGTATCAATGCATTTTCTGTTATTCTTTCCCAAAGACATGTTCCAATATTGCTATGAAAACAAGACAATAAAGACAATAAAATTAATTTCCAAGGAAAACCTTAGAAAAACAGGCATCCCGTGCAGCCACGTATATCTTGAGCTTCTTCTCCCGCTCCTTTCTTTTCTCCTCCTCCTGCTGGGCTGTGGTTTTAATCTTCACTCGTCCATGCTGTCAAAAGCCAAAAGAGATGCATGAGTACAGTTTATTCTACTGGCAAAATGTAAGTAGAAATACTTGATCTACTGTAATTACACTGCACCCATGCACAGAAAATGCCTAGAATTTGACAAGTAACAGAAAAGTAAGTGGTTCATCTCTTACCATCGTTGCTGTTTGTGAGGCTTCTTTGAAAATCTGTTTGTATTGGCATATGGAGGGGGGGTGACAGTCATGGTTAGGCCTGAGTAACGTTCACATGACATACAAGCACAAAGTGCTGACAGACTGACACAGAAGTCACGACAAGTTACCGTTATGAGCTCTTAGTATTCAGGCATAAAGTCCTCAGAAATAGCAAAACAGTGAATACAAGTATCACTGAGTGTAAAGTTAGCATGCTAATTAGCTCCGCTGTGGGCTGGGCTCATTCACAGTTCAATGAAACCAGCACAGATTAACCACAACCAGCAGCAAACCACGCATTTTCATCACGGCTGCACACTGAACGCACCATCATTTAGCCCATTAAACACATACCTGCTTTTTCACTTGGCGCTGTTGGTGATTTTTAAGAGTACAGCTTGATTTGTTATGTCACCATCAGGAGTGCTAATGACTACAATTTTTTTTTCACTTCCGTCTCACGATAACTACGTCACTGAGAGGCTTTTTTTTTTCAGTCGCGGTGCTTCGGTTGGCCTCTAGTGGCGAAAACGGCCCACAGCAGAAAAGCTTCACAAGTGAAGAGAGGCTGCGGCACTGATAATTAGTTTCCAGTGCGAGTTTTGGTTCAGGTGTAAAGTCCAATGACGTTTAAAGGAGACATAAATTAGATGAAAGGGGCATTTCGATGTAAAGTAGTCATCCTACAGTACTGGAGAAAACTCCAACAATCATGTGGTCCTCTGTGAGCAAGGACTTTATAACAGTGGGAAGGAAAACTCCCTTTGAAAAAGAAGAAACATTTCTCAGGGAGGGGCAGCAATCTGCTGCAACTTGTTGGTGGTGACTGTTTATTATTATTGTCATGTACAGGTAACAATGGCACATCACTACCTGCAATAAAATTCTTAGTCCCCAGGCCTCTCAATATTTTGCATATAAGACCAAAAGTAATTTTGCACATGAATTAACACTTAAATAAATGGAATATAAGGTAACTATATAAAACTAAGTAAATTATATTTTTAAAAAGACTGTCAAGACTTTATACAGATAGAATAAATATACTGTAGAAGCAAAATAAAGATTATTAAAAAGTGTGCCAAGAAAATATTCCTCACACCTGTGAATACCACCAAACTCATCAGACTAGGCAACATTTTTCTCAATCTTCTATTTTCCAGTTGGGGTGAGGCTGTTCTTAGCTGACAGCAGTGGAACCAGTGTGGTCTTCTGCTTCTGTAGCCCATCTGCTTTCAGGTTCAACATCTTGCACATTCTCCATACTTTGATTGTAATGAGTAATTATTTGATTTAGTACTGCCGTCCTATCAGCTTGAAAAAGCTTAATCACTTTCCTCTGACTTCTGGCATCAACAAGACCAGAGAACTGCCTCTCACTGAGTAGTTTCTCTCTTTTTGACCTTTCTTTGTAAACCATAGAAATGGTTGTGAGGTGAAATTCCAGTAGATCACCATTTTCTGAAATACTTAGACCACCCCGACTGGCACCAACAGCTATGCCAAATTCAAAGTCACTTTAATCAGCTTCTTCCCCATTCTGATGCTTAGTTTGAACAGCAGGTCATCTTAACGACGTCTGCATGCCTAAATGCACTGAGATGCTGCCATGTGATTGGCTGATTCGGTATCTGCATTGATGAGCAGTATATGTAATAATGTGGCCAGTGAGCATATATTCAGCATAGGAACGTCTTGCTCGTGATTTAAAAGCAACTTGAAGAGACCGTTGAGCAGGCAGGTGGCATGGCAGCACCACCGCCATCAGTGTGTGTGAGTGGGCGAATGTGAAACATACTAAAAAGCACTTTGTAGAACCTCGCTAAGGTTAAAAGGTTCTTCATGAGTGCACACTACTTTATTTACGCACTAGAAAATTTACATTTTCAAAACTTAACAGAACATTTCTCTTGATTCTGGCAGTGGAGAGTCTCTTCAAATGGAAAGGTCAGTGCAATACCTCTTGCATTATTTATAACCAACCCTGAATATGACCTTTTTTAAATGTAGGAGCAGAAACAAGTTTTATATGAAGTCATTTCAAATTATACCTGGCCTGCATCTGAAAGCAAACGATATAGCATGTATTGATTTTTAAGGGTGTGAAAAAAATCACTGACATTTTCAGATTGTTTCAGTGCCGCAGAATCAATGTGTCCTTTTAAGTTTGGGACAGACACTCTTTAGCTCTTTAGACAGATGGCAGCATGAGTGGAGAATTGATATGCTACATGAAGAGGAGACGTTTTCACTCTGTACAAAACTCGCAGAGTGTAAATGTCTTGGCACATCACAATAGAGACTCTTTATATGAATATTATTTGTGCAAAACGAAGTAAATTAATTAAGCTGTCGTATTTGCACTTTTAATGAGAAGAATAAAAAGACGAAGGATAAAACAAACACAGAATCCATCATGTAAAGATGCATGAAAAACAGTTTCAGTCACGCTTTTTGTTTTCATTGTGGGAAAACCCAAATGCAGCCTGGCATCGAAGTGATGAGTTATCTTTCCTTTTATAAAGACGGAGTAAAAATGCACTGTTCCTGCCTGAGTCCAGTGAGACACTATAAATTGTATTTCCGTCTCCTGAAATCACTTTATCTAGCAAATAGAATAAAATGTTCGACATCATACTGTATACATATCCAGTGCGTAAATAAAGTAGTGTGCACTACTATGTACAGTATATGTCTACTACTATGTGAAAACAATGATATTATTTAGCTTCACAATCAATTTAAAAAATAAACAGTTCATTACATTATACAGTAAAATAACAATTAAGCATGCACTTAACAAAACAAACCATATGTCTCTCTTTAAAACTTTATTAATGTCCCTGTTTGATATGATGCCATAAAAGGTTTTTAGCTGCAGCTCAGAGAAGCTTGAGTCTGTGAGGGTTAATACCATCTTTACAATGTGGCTCCTTGGAGGGAAAAACACACCACGAAATGTAATACCTGTGAAATTTTACAATTTAACCAAAATAATTAGGCTGTGGTTCCCCTGAGTTATTACCAGTTCCTCATCTCCATAAAGGCTGTTACTTTAAATTTAATGTGCAGCATGTGACATTGCATTCCACAAAACACATATAAGAAAACACAAATAGCTTTTTGCCTGCATGCAAAGGGAATTGGTTTCAATTATAATTATAATTTTCCATCTAAGGCTTGAATTTTTTTTAATTTCAGGGTGGAATTGCTTGCGTTCACAATTTAATCAATTCCTGCAGACCTGGCACTTAAACTGTGGAAACACCGTTACCTCTAATAATGTTTAGCTCTTTGTTTGCGCTGGTGTACTCGCGTAAGCACGTAGGCTTTAAGGCGCGTACAGACGTGGATGGGTAGATGTTCAACTCTGAACTCAAGCAAAGCACACACTCAGTTCCTGTAAATAATAAAACTTCTTTAACTGGTGTAGCTGACTCAGTGCGCTGCTTTGCTGACTTTTGCTTAATATTCTCTGCCATAAAGTCTACACATTAAAGGAATCATACTGACGCGCTGAGATCCCCGCCCCCCGTTATGCTAACACGTTTATCGATACATCAATCCTGATGCGTTTTGCCTTGGGTTTGGTTGTAAAAACAGAACAAAAAAAATGAAGTCTTCTTTGATCTCTTGGAGATTTTACCTCATTTATAATATTTTGAGCGGCCACAGGGCTGCTGAAGAACAGCAGTCAATAAAATAGCGCGCTATTTTATTGACTGCTGTTTGACACGTCTACAAAATGAAATCATGTATGAAAAACAAATTAAATTCCTCCTGAATTAATGAGCTGGGCCGTGCGTGGAAAAGATGAAGAAATGATGAAAAACCGTTGTTGTCAGTATAATAGCAACAGATTTTCCTCTGGAATGCCTTATCCCAGTGATCTGAGGCGTGATGCATTTTTGGGGTTAAGTTATGCTCAGAAGCACCTCAAGCAGTGTCAGCTCCAGAGTCACACATGTGGCCCAGGGATCCATGGTTACAGTGATGTCTGTCCTGATGTCTGAGTCAGCTGGTTCTCCTCATTTGTTCCGATCTGATTTGATAACCAACTAAGAACTTTGTCATATTTGCCACCTCAGAAGGGCTCACCGATATCACACAAACACACATTTTGATTAAGGTTGTCTTTGGTAGTGTTGTGAAAGTTGAAATTGATGACATCATTTGTACTAACACTCAGGGATCAACGGTCCATGTTGAGGAGCTTCTTTAGCCCTTGTTTAGTTTTGTTGGCTGATTTTTGCATCTCTTTCCTCCTTTTCACCACTCTTCCTCTGACCATTAGCCCTGGTTGTGAGTTTGATTATGAACCAACTGATAACCAACAATATCCAGTAATGATATATTTACATCATGTTATAATGACTGATTTGTCAGGGTCGTCAATTCTTATGGTTGTTAAGACAAAGATCAATCAGATCTGGTATGATAATACAATAATTAATGAACTACTGTCCATCTCTCAAATATACAGTGGCACTATGATACCACTGAAACAGCCGCCAGTTTACCAAAATCAATTATCTCACCAGCCCACACCTTCCCACAGTGATATTCAGCACTTAGCAACCCTGAATTTGTTCTCCTCAGAGCCTAATACTCAGTGACTTGCATTTTGTGCCTGTCACACCTTCCCAGATGTCACTTTGCAGGTTTTCAGTGAAGCCTATCATCAGCTGCAGCTTCCTCCACCTGTTCTCCCGCTCCAGTCTTTGCTTCAGCACATGTTTTAGCTGCCTCTTGAATTTCTCCTCAATTCTCAGTTGGATGTCACTAATGCTGGCTGCTGTTTCCTGCCACTATTTCTTCCACCTCCTCAGACAGCTCTGTAGCCTGATTCATATATGTTTTTCCTTCATATTGTTCATGGCATGGTCCCTCTTCTCACACTTGTCTACCAACCAGCTGAGGGTATTCCTTAAAACAGGAAGAAACCTGGTTTTCTGCAGCTACTGGTGAGGGGAGGGAGACAGGACAAAGGCAGGGAGACAGGACAAAGGCAGGGAGACAGGACAAAGGCAGGGAGACAGGACAAAAGCAGGGAGACAGGACAAAGGCAGGGAGACAGGACAAAGGCAGGGAGACAGGACAAAGGCAGGGAGACAGGACAAAAGCAGGGAGACAGGACAAAAGCAGGGAGACAGGACAAAGGCAGGGAGACAGGACAAAAGCAGGGAGACAGGACAAAGGCAGGGAGACAGGACAAAAAGATT
>VOQJ01002761.1:84184-113474 GCA_015052665.1 Apistogramma diplotaenia
ACACATAGCTCTTATTAATATGATTAACTCTGATGTTTAAAATGTATTAAAAGTGTCAAAAAGTACTCCTCTTGTTGTAGGCAGGTCAAAATATTATTTGATCATTATTGTCCAAGCATGAAGGTATGAGCATGATTTAGGTGTTGTATCTGGTTAAAAGAAAAAGGTAGCTAATCTAAAGCCCTTCATATGGCAACAGAGATAAAAGTAGCAAAATTGTGTTCTGTTTTTGTTGAAATTTGATGGGGTAGAGTGTAATGGGGCATAAAATCTAAAAACTCAAGTAAAGTACATTCATAACTTGACCAAACATACTTAACTGCAATTGAGCTTGGCCACCCAAACCTAAAAATACAGATGTTAGCTTCACTGTCCAGTGTGGCTGCATAAACTCCACCGCCCCAATCGCGCCAACCCGGTCTCTGTATCGATTTCCTCATAAACGCGTCAGTCGGGATGCTGTGCAGCCAGAGTAATTGAGATGCTGAATCATGTGATTTCTGCAAGGGACTGTATGTTTCTGTGATAGTGCGTCAGCGCTACGTGTGCCCGAACTGTGAGTAAGACTGTGCATCAGACATGTTGTGTGCTGGATACACAAGTCAAGGGTCAGAGCACCGACAGTGTCGCTACTTGACAGGAACAGTTCTCAGTGAATCACGGATACCGATGCTCAAATGTGTCATGTTGCTCCTGCGAGGAAGGAAACAACACTGAAGCATATTGCGAACCATCTCGGTGATACCTCAAAGGAAATACCTCGAAGGCAAAACATTGTTATGTATCATAGTCATTCAGTAATTAATCCATGAAATCTGGTAACTTCCCACTGAGCGCCTTTGTGCTCTGGAGCACAACCTGAAGCACTGCCGGTCGTTCTGCTTCAGTGCAAAGTATAGATTATATTATATTTAGAGTTTTGTGTCTTACATATAATCATTTAGATCACCGGGTTATTTTTTATCATCTAAAATACCACAACAGGTCAGTTTAAATGGCTCTCTGACATATTCCTCAGACAATGCTGTGCATGTTGATTTGTATAGTGATTTAAAGTTTAATTTGAATTTCTGTCACAGTACTCCTTATTGCTTCAGGTTTCTGAAAGGGTTTTTTCTACTGTATCCCTTTAGGCAACTTCAGCTGCGCAAAAATCAATGTGTACAGACATGAGGTCCTGCAAATAATCCTGCACAGTGAACACTATGTCTCATTTTATGTTCATCAAAGTGGTGTTGTTGTTGTGGGATTGTGCTGTGCCTGTATTTTAGAATTAGTGCACATTAATACCAGACAATAGCATAATTAACAGAAATAAATGCAGACAGAATTTCTTTGTGATTAGTCTCTGGTTTCTAGTCGCTCTGCAAGAGACTTTGGAAGAATAGAAACGCGTTTGCAAATCTAAAAAGACAACAGCTTGCAAACAGTTTTTATATGAAAAGCTATAAAATTTGCACAAATGGTTGTTTGTTCCTTTAGAAGACTGAAACTGAGAGAAACGATGTTGTAACATATGCTAATGTCATCCACAGAAAGCATCAGGAAGATTGTCGATAAATCATCTATAAAGTTTGTCCGTGGCATTAAGATTGACACTAAAAATGGGAAAACGGAGGACAGGATTCTGGTAAGTTGCTGCTTTCTGCTTCTTCGCTGAGAGCGTGGCTGTTTGAATCGGTTCTGCCTTAACACTGGGGGTGCTGATGCAGAAGAAAAAGAACGCCATAATGGTGCTACATAAGCAGTCTGACACATGCATCATGTATGTACTAACTTCCCCTGCAGTGTTAATGGATCTCTGTCACAGTGTTGATTTCTGTGACAGCAGAGGCAGAGGATCCTCATTATTTAACAGCGACAGCAAACATCTTGTTTCTTTGGTCACTTGCTAACTGCATTACGGCTGATGCCCCTCTTCTGTGACTGCTGTTGGCGGCTTGGCAGGATGAATATTGGATAGACAGGATCCGCGGGAGCGGCTGTGGATCCCCCTGCGCCTGTGGAGGCAGTGGGGGGGCTGCACAGCTCACAGCCTTTGATTCTGGGGTGCTTTCATCAGAGAATATAGGACAGAGATATGAAATTTGTATTTGAGTGAGTGAAACTGAGCCAGCTATCTGATTAAAATCTGGGGCAATCAGCTTGGACACTGTGGACAGGAAATCAGACTGGACCCCGTATGAATGTCGGTGTTTGCAAAATGCAAAACACTTCCTCAGTTTTCGCAGAAAAGGACACAGCTCATGCATACTGGAGCTCATTCACATGGGGAACACACACTGCAGAGCAGGTATAATTGATTGAGTGCACCATTAAGTGCAGCAATGCAACCGTACATCTTTATGTGCATAATATAAAACAATTCCTTGTCTGACTAGTGTCATTTTGATACAGTTTTAACACACTGGTGACTCCTGTTGCCTCTTCTGCAATCCCCCCAGAGCGTGAATGAGCTTTTAGAAAAGGTCCTTTTTTTGCCTTGGTAGTGCACAGCTTCACTCATTGGATGCTGTAATTATTCATCATGTGGCGAGGATGGGCATTTAGGAGAGTTTCTGCATGTACAGCCTTTGATATTCAGGCACTTTGATATGTCTATCTGCCAGAAACATCTTTCCAATAATCTCTTTCCAATCCTTGTTTCATTTACTGCTTCCGCTTAAAAGCTGAACTGGAATGCGAGGGTTCTCTCTCCTGCTGGGCGCACATAGGAGACGGAAAAATAGATTGGAGGTTGATCAAATGTGCTGGCTTCGTGTTTGGCGGGAGAGAGAAGCCTTTAAATGCGTGTTAAAAGTTATTGTGTTCCTATTTTGCTGGAAGTTCAAGGTTTGAAGTAAGGAGTTGAAAGCTTGCTTTGTGATTGGTGGTTTTGCTTTGTCACTGCGGTTTACATGGATTTATCTTCAGAAGCCTCACCCAAACTGTCAAACAAAACAAAATTAGAATATCGGTTGTGTAGCTGCGTAATTATGCCACAATATGTGTGAAGTGCGTGCGTGTATGGGCTCCCTTTGATGTGGAACAGTCTGATAAGTGTCTCTCTCCTGCTGCATCAGCATGATTTACTTCTGTTTACTTGTAAGCACCCTCTTAACTACCACCCGTAACCCAGACTCATCACCGTAATGCGATACAATCTGGTCCTTCTAATCAACTCCTTCAGACAGTCTTTGAAGTGAAGCACAGATCTTCACCTCTCTCTTTCACTCTCTCCATCTCACATGCACATTTTGAATTTTGAATGATTTCATTTTCAACACCTCACTTGCTGTGTGGGTGCAAGAGGCTGTCAATGTGTGCTTCAGACAGGCCTGTGTCAAGCTTCCTTCTCCAAAAAACATAACAGTGGAGTGAGCGAGCTGTAATTTAATTACTTATTTCACTGGGGAGAGCCACATGGGCATGGGTTGGGTGGGGGACTTTGTCCTCAGGGAGTATTTTAGCAGGCCCATCAGAGAGAATGGAGTAAATGATTGGAAGCGACGGAGCAGAAGAGGAGAAGAAAAAGAGCAGAGGGCAGTACTCAGGGGCTGGTGGAGAGCTGCAAAATGCCAAAGAATTGCTATTCTTTGTTTGCCTTGATGGATGGAGACACTGACTTTTGTAGGGTGCATTTGTAAAAAAAAAAATAAAAAGAGAGAGAAACTTTCTCGTGAAGAAGAATCAGGGACAAAATCAGATTTATGCAAGAGCTGCGTGACATGTTTCCAAGCCATGAACTGCACGTTCAGATGGAGACGCGCAAGCAAAGCTCTGGAGTTGTTTTCAAATTTCCAGTCACGTCGAAACTCCCATCAACTTTGCATTGAAGTAAAAATGATCCAACACGCCTCTGACCGCGCACGCCAAATTAGAAGAGATGGCAAAGCAAAAAAGCTAATTTGATGTCGTGACCCAGCATAACCCACATTTCTGCGCTTAGAACAGAGATGGGTCGAGAAGACATCTATTAGCCTTGAAATTTGGCGGTTCTCACATTAAAGACCTGGAGCGATGCTAAATGGCCAGAAGAGATTGCTTGCTGGGCCCAAAGGCACACAGGAGTCTCAAACGAAATACATGAGCCACTGTCATCTTTACCCACAGCAGAAGTAATAAAACGATAATAAAATTTTGTGTGATTGTGATTAAACATTTCAGACTTTCAGATGTCAGTCTTTTATTTTTTGACGACGTATCCCTGACGTAGACGCCTATTTCCTGGATCAGTAGATGAATACACCCTCTTGTCATTACCATGGAAACCCCGGGGACCATTTTCTCCCTGGGGAGCATGACTGTGCAGTGAACTTTTCAAGTGTCTTGATTCAATTTGTTTTATTTCTTCTTTTTTTTTAAGGTTCTCACAACATGGCGTCTCTATTTCCTGGCGCCAAAGATTCCCGCTAAGGTACGTGTCACACTCTCACGTTAATGTGCAGCGTGAGGCTTTTGGATTCGTACGGGCTGAAGTGTCAACTGTGTTTCTCTGACTACAGGTAGAAACCACATTCAACTTCTTGGAGATTCGAGCTTTGAATTCTCAGCCTGAACACCAGGTGAATTTTTGCATTAACACTGAACTCTGTATGCACTCCACTGCACTTTTACAACAAAGTTGTGGTTGTATAAGGATGCAGTTACATCACTTTGGCCTTCAAGGCAAGACAAAAGCATTTTAGACGTTTATCACAACAGCCACTGTGACAGTGAGCGCTCTCCTATTAACTTTCCCCCCGTTTTTATTCAAGCTTTTGCTTGAGAGATTAAAAAGGCTTCTTTTTCTGCTACGAAAACTCGATAACCTGTAACCACACAATTCTTGTCAGATCTGCTTTTCAGGCAGGTTCCCAGATCTCGATTTTAGCCCCGCTCAGGAGGTGGTGTTACATTGAAGGATGTAAAAGCTTGTTTGTTACACAGCAAGGACCAGAGTGTGTTGCACAGTGTGGAAAGTGTGTTGTTATGTCTAGTGATAAGGTATTAAAGCTTGTGGTGTGAGTGACTCCGGATGATCCCCCTTTTTATTTTACATCACACCTCAGGGGAAACTAATCATGACATGAGAAGCGACTCCCCTCTTCCTCATAGGTGAGGACCAGTGGCTCTAATAACTGTGGTCAAGTTGATGACTAGTTAGGAGCAAGGAAGCAGGTGGAATGAAGCCAACCTCATCAGACACCAAAGTAAAATAAACTCACCATTAGTCTCGAGTTCAATCAGCGATTGCTAGCTTACACACAACTGAGTGAACAGCAACCCCCTCAGGCAGGGAAGGAGAAAATATACTGATGCTCAGTACAAATAATCAAGCATAACTGTAGTTTATGCAAATAAGCTTAGCTGCATTTTCAGCAGGTCAGCCAATCTCACTGTCAGCCCATATCAACTGATTGCAGAGTTGATACTCCTCACAACCAATTAGCAAGTCCCTTATAGGCTGTGCTTTTCAAGCTGCTTCAGACCTCTGCAAGCTGCCTTTTAACCCAGCTCCACCCCGGTTCCTTTTAATGATGTGTCTGATTAATGCCTGCTGTGTTCTGTGCTGGGGTCTTGCTACTGCTCTCCTTGGCTTATGCTTCTTATGTATGTGCATGGGAGACCTGATGGGGCGCAGAATAAGCCATGGCACCAAACATAAATGACTGCAGATTGAAATAATAATCTTCTTTTGACTGCAGTGGGCCTAACTAAAATACAAACTGCCACCCATGTCATGACGGATGTTGTCCAAAGTTGCGCTACATGTACAGTAGTGCACAACAGGAGCTTCTCCAATTCAGAGTCATTCTCACCACTAAAAATACTCGAGGAGTTTTCTGCAGTGAGGTCGAAATGACTTCCACTCACTGCTCTCACATTGGCTCATTTTTTTTACATTATGCAGGCTGTGTACTGGGGAGCTGGCAGAGTAAGGGCCAGTCTGACTGTTTCAGACACTTGCTTTCTTACATGTCTAAAAAGTTTGGAGATACAGTAAAAACGGCTGCAGTGAAAAGCGAGGAAGATCTTGCAATCTAGACCTCGGGGGTTCTTAAAGGTTCAGCTCGCGGGAATCTGCGGGTCAGTGGTCATCGAGCTGCTGTTGTGGAAAAGAGATTGAGGTGCAATAACAGTTATAAAGGGGAACTCGGCTATGTGCTTATGGGAGGGATACATTTTTCCCATCATAGTCAAGAACCTAATACAGCCTCGATATACTGGCATTTATAGCTGCAGCCATTTACTCCTTCACTTCCATTAAAACAGTGTCATTTATTCTTACATATAAATAATAATTGCAAGTAATAAAAACTTAACTTAGTGAAATATAAGATTCAGTTACTGCCTCCTGCCACTGCCGCAACACTTTTCAGTCTCTTACAGGCATTTTTTTTAACACAGGTTGTCATCGACACTGACAAGTCCGGTTACTCCCTGAGGTTCGAATCCCGCGAACACCTCAATCATGTGGTCAGCCATATAAATTTCGCCCTGTCTCGAATATTCAACAACTCCATTTTCGCGTAAGTGTCACTGCCTCTCAAGATAAAGTGAGAATAAATTGTCGTGTCTGTGCAGCGGTGAAGAATCTGAAAGCTTAAAGAAGGATGACCTTTATTTGTGCAATTATCAAAAGATAAATGATTCCTTACAGTATCTGCGTTTCTTTCATGTTCGCAGCCCTTCCATCTGTCATTCAGACAGTGACCTTTCGGAGGGCAGCAGGAAGTATTCACCCAGCTCGGAGACTTCAGTGGAGACGCAGAGGGCCTGTGGTAAAAGAGACATTATCATCAAACACGGGAATCTGCACGCATGCATACACATGCGCTCACACGCAGATACGAGCACGTGTACACCACTTGGCAGACTCAAGAGGAAGTTGGCACACATACTTCACAAATGGTCTCCCAGATGTTCTTTTTAGTGCTGTCACACATATAAAAGATTGATAATTTGGACAAATGATTCTGTGTGCATTTTCCTCCCTTTTCTTTCCCTTTACCGCTGAAGGAAGCAGCTGTTCTCATCATCTCTCGCTTTTTTTCCCCTCTTCTGTTTGTTCCTCCCCCTGCCCTCTCTCTCTCAGGAGGCTTCTCAGAGACTTACGCTGCTCTGTGCGACTATAATGGCATCAGCTGCAAGGAGGAAGTGCAGTGGGTAAGAGCTGTGGGGCTGTGCTTGTGTTACTGTGAGTGTGTTTGAGTGTTACATATATGACTGTGCACCATATGACGGGGGTCATGCGCTGCAGCAGCCGTGCTCATGACGTTTCTCCTAGGATGTGGACACCATCTATCACTCTCAGGACAACAGGGAGTTTAACCTGTTGGACTTCAGCCACCTGGAGAGCAGGTGAGGAACGAAGGGCAGTCGAACAATAAAGCTGAAACAAAAAATAATAATTAAGTACCTCGGTTATTAAATTTTTCCCTTTTGCAGGGATTTGGCAGTGATTGTCGCATCAATGGCTTACAACACCTGGTTCACTAAACTTTACTGCAAAGACCTGCGCATTGTGAGTATAAACATGTCTGTTACAGCTTAATGTATTTCTGAAGAGTCGCCTAACTAGGTTTCAATATGTACTCCTTGCATCAGGGGTCAGAGGTCACTGAGCAGGTCCTGCACACAGTCAGCAAATCCTCCAGCCTTGAAGAGATCACTCTGGAGAATGCCGGGTTAAAATCGTGAGTAGCGCCCTTCCTTTGCATTTTTTTGTGCCTTCGCTTTTATATCAGCTGTGTGAAAAGGGTTCTCGGCACTTTCACACAGGAGGACATCGTTAATGTTATCGTGGCTTGACCTTTTAACAGAAGGCTTCCAGTGCAAATGACAGTGGAGATCTAACCAAGACGGCTTAAATGTATTTTGTGAACTGTGGTGGTTTTTTATTTGTTGGTTTGTTTAGGGAGGAATTTTGCTACGAACTTAAAGTCAGGATACCTCTGCCTCTGCTTCGGTGAAAATGCCTTGGCCTTATTTTTAGTAACTTGTTTGTCTTTCAACTTAAATGCAAGGCTAAATATGTGCAGCTCTGCATTAAATACTCCTCTGTGAATGGAGTGTTTAAGCTCACAGTGACACCCCAGTGTTTGTCAGTCATTTGAATTGCTGCAGTTTCATTTGAATTTCATACAATATCTTTGTGTTTTTATGCTTAGATGCTATGTTCTGCTTTTGGTAGCTGTTCATTGGAACTGTTAATATGAGGTTCACAGAGATGCCTTCAGAAGTCGAGGAGGCTATGATTGAACCAGTCAGAGATGCCAAAAACTTCAATCTGCTGCATTCTTAAAAAGAAGCAACACCAAAACACCTGCAAGACTGCACCACTCAAGTGGATGGTGGAAGCACCTTGGTCAAGAAAAACCTTTTATAATTAGTCAGTCAGGAGGCCTGTCATTGTTGATGTCTACAACAAGGTGCAAACCGCTGGTTACACTCAAGTTCAAGAAGGTCTGATTAGATTTTGTGAGAAACTCCTAAAGAGTCTCCTGAAAATAATCAGGGTGAAGGCAGTGTTTGAGCATGGGTGTGTATGGCTGCCTGTGGAACTGGATGCTAATGTTTATTGGTCATGTGACTGCTGACAGAAGTAGCAGGATGAATTCTGAAGTGTACAGGACCAAACCCTGTCAGTCACCTGATCTCAGCCTAATAGAGCATTTAGTTCAGCTACTGAAGACAAAACTGAATGCAGACAAAGAAGCAGCAACTGAATCAAAGGCCGGGCAGAAGAAACAGAGTGTTTGGTGATGGGCATCGACTTCAAGCACTCACTGACTGCAAACATGCTTCCAAGTATTAAAAACAATCCTCATATTTAAAATTATAGTAGTTGGTGCAATAATTTGAGCATCTGAAAATGGGAGGTACTGTGTATAAAAATGGCTGTAATCCATAAATCCATGTCCTCAAGTACTACAGTAACACTACCAACATGCGTGGCTGCTGTATCTTTGCAGCTTGTAGCGGGAATGCAGCACAAGTCAGACAAGAAAAAAAAAATCCAATTTCAAGACATCCTGATTATAAACCAAGTGATTTATAGACTTATGCAGGGCGTAATAGCCGATAATGGAAAATAAGTTGCAGTCCTTAAGCAGCTGTATGTGACTGTGCATCCCTTTTACAGAGACTTCCCGCAGAAGATGTCTGTAGCTCTTTCAGAGAATCCTGCTTCGGTCATCCACTCCCTCAACCTGGCCCACAACTCACTGGATAACCAAGGTATTGTGCAACATCAGCATCTTTTTGTCAAATTTACTGTTTGGCTCTGAAGAAGAACTCAGGCCTGTATTTGATGTGATAAAGAAAGAAAGTCCCATTTTATTGGCTTTTATTGTTCTGTGTCTAAATCGTGCCTGAGAAGGGTCTGTCGAGTCAAACAGTAAATGAAAATAGTCCTTCGTTTCAAGTCTCATCTGGTACCTGAGCGGTTATCTCAGAAGCAGCTACACCTGTTTACTTTCAAGCGGCAAAAAGAATTCTGTGACTCACTTTATTAAAATCTCTTGTGTGCAATGCTGCAGGTGTGTCCAACTTAATCCAGCAAGTGTGTCGCCTCAGCAAAGGCCTTCGTCTCCTCAACCTCTCCAAGACCTCCCTCACCTCCAAAGGTTAGGACCTGCCACCTTCTTTTCTTCCTTTCTTTCCCCCAGTATGTCGAGTTAAATAAGAAGAAGGAAACGCTGTCACTCACCAAACGAAGGAAGAAGACCAGTTCAGTCACTTGCAGCTCTCGCAACTCGGGTTGGCTCACACTGTGAGGGGATATGAAGTCTCCAGACTTTATATCCAGATCATTTTCTTCAGTAGAGTTTTGTTTTATGTTTTTTGCCCCGCTATGACTCCATATTGACTTACAATGTCTTGTGCTGCCCTGCAGGCAGCGTGCCTTCTGTTACTGTCTCATCTTACAGGGAACCCAGTGGAGAATTTAAATATTACATTGAATTGCACTACTTCCCATAACACCCACTGATACCTGCTGCTACAAGATGTTTATGAATAATTTAAAGACACAAAATGTTTTGAGAGCAATCTCTCTCTCTCTTTTTTTAATATTGCACAACTACCAACTCTTTTTTTTTCTTTTTCATTTCATCCCTCGGCTCCCTGCTCCCCTTTTCTCTCGCGCCCGCTCTCTCAGGAGTGGTGTCGCTGTCTCAGGCTTTGTGCTCCAGCGATGAGTACTCTAACTCCCTGCTGCACCTGGACCTGAGCAAGAACCCCGGGGTCCTCTCGGGAGAGGACGCATCGGTCAGAAAGCACAACCCATCCGGAAACACAAATATACACTGCCCCATTTATTCCCCACTCACATGATGCTTCTCTTCCTCTCAACGTGTTCACAGAACCTGTATCTCTTCTTGTCTCAGCCCAACTGCCTGGTCCACTTGGATCTATCGGGCACAGACTGCTGTGTTGACTCAGTGAGTATTTAATGTGTGAATGCGGTGCATATGTTTGGGATGCACCGTGATAACGGCCGAGTATCGGAGAGGACTCATTGGTAACTAAGATTATATTTACTGATGGCAGTTGCCAATGTTTTTCTGCAGCTTCACTTTAATTGTGAGCTGACTAAATGTTCAGAGTGTGCGATGACGAGCTGAAAGTTGTTTTTTTTTTGCAAAACGAGAAAATGAACAAAAATAAGCGACATTGCCATCAGTACCTGCACATCCCGAATGCATGTGCAATGTTCAAAACAAATGCATTTCTCCTTCCGTGCAGTTTCTCAGCCCAAATTAACCGTTTCCACCCTGTGTGTCACGCAGCTATTTGGGGCTCTTCTGAGGGGGTGTTGTGCTGATCTCTCCTTTCTGAATCTTTCCAAAAATTCCTTCTCCCACAGGTTAGTCATATCTTTAAGATTACCTAAACAATAAATGCAGCTCCGAATCCAAATCTGGGAAGATCATCCCTATTTTACCTCAAAGGCATCATCTTTCCGCTCTTGTCATTCATTTACCATCTATTTCTTTAGCAGTGTTTTCTTTGGGGGGGGGGGGGGTCGGTCGTTATCTTAATTTCTTGCCTAATGGGAAATCAGAAATGTGCTTTGTGGGAATCACTGGAACATTGTGTTTCCTCTCTGTGGGAGTGTCTGCTGCCGTTTAAAAGCAGAACTCTCAGCAGCGTCTGCATAGATAAGACTCATGAATATTTAAGCAGAGCTATCTATCATTTGACCCCACTCGCTCCCTCCTCTTACACCAAAGCAATATTCACTCATATTTCTCATTCTTTGTCAGTGCTCTACACTCAGCTCTGCACTCGAATTTACCCAGCATGTCAACAATGTGACTGCATCCATCTCCTGTGTGTGGTCGGGTTCATCCCATCCCACTCTCTGTATTATCTCTTCACCTCTACATCTCCTGTCTTTGATCCTCTGCCTTTTTTTTTTAATCCAATAGGAAAGTGAAGGATACGCTGCCGTTGTTCCGTCAGTTTTTCAGCTCAGCTTTCAGCCTCACTCATGTCAGCCTGGCCTCTATGAAGCTGCCCCCTGATGTTCTGAGGTACCTATCATGTCGCCTCTAGTTCTCCATCCAAATATGCTCCCTTTTATCTGAATTTCTCTGTGCCAGCAAAACCTTTAATACTATCTTTCCTTGTCTTTCTTACTTGTCCGTCACTTCTCTTCTTTCTGTCTCCGCAGGGCTCTCCTCACGGGGTTAACCTCCAATCCTCATATCAATGACCTTCATCTGGACATCAGCGGCTGTGAGGTGAGACCTCATCTTCACATCTACGCTGGATTTCAACACAGGAGGTGTCCGATAGTGAGCTATAGATCACCAGAGTTTCTGAAGCACTCTGAACCAAATAAGACAGCGCTGATGTGAGCTTTAACTTATGCTTTCAGTTGCATTGACAAGTGTATAGTGCAAGAAAATTGCAAGCCTCCGTGGCCTCAATATGCAGCTGCAATGATTTAGATGAGAGCGTATGTCTTGCGTCAGATGAAGCTGAGATAATCAAAATATTCCTCCTCATCCAGAATGTGGGAATGACTTTCTGAAAGGGAGTTTAATCAAGCTTAACATAGTCAGAGTGTCAGTTAAGATCATTTGCCGCACGCTGCTGTAATCAATATCTTTAGACCAACAATGGATCAAATGACCATGTGTAATGTGAAACCTGATCTCTTGATGGCGAATCAACAAAGAGTTATCCTCTTCATACATATAAATATATTTTACTTATTTTAATAGATTTAATCAGCTCACAAATGATAATGTTTGATATTTTGTGTAAATAAGAAAACACTATGCTAAACAGTACAGAGGATTGTGCACTGAAGCGTAAAGGCTCCTCTCTGTCTTTGAGCTCAACTGCTGCAGATCACAAACAAAGCAAAGCTTGCGCGGACATAAATCCATAAATTTGCCCCACTGCGGAAAAATGGAACAATTCCCCAAAGACTGGAGTTCAAATGACTCTGATTCATGGCTGTGCACATGTTCGTTTTCCCATCTGTCTCTATCTTTCTCCAGCTAAGGTCTGCGGGAGCTGCTGTAATCCAGGAACTCTTCCCCAGGGTCTCCTCCATCGCCACTCTGGATATCTCCGACAACGGTACAGCGGCACACTGCCGCACCTCCTACCGTGACCTTGACTTTTTGTGTTCGGGCAGCCGAGGTTGGAGTGGGCTGCTAATGGGTCCTACCATGTTGAGCTGTGTGTGTGTGTGTGTGTGTGTGTGTGTGTGTGTGTGTGTGTGTTCTGACAGGTCTCGATGCAGACTTGCTCACAGTACTGCCGGCCCTCTCCAGACACTCGTCCCTCAGACACCTTCATCTGGGCAAGAACTTCAACATCAAAAGCAGGTGCTGTCACTGCTCTCTGCCATGCTTTACTGCATCTATTTATGGATGTACCCTATGGATACACCCGATGTGTGTGCAAGCATGCTTGCACTGCATATGCCAGCTTGAATATCCACATTTGTTATTGTATTTCTGTTTTCATAAGTGGCTGCCACTCCTCAGGCAGCAGAAGATGAGTCGACCCAGCTCATTCTGCTCTGTCCCCGCGGTTTGTGTCTGCAGGGTTCTGGATGAAGTCTTGCAGAAGCTGGTTCAACTCATACAAGAGGAGGAATGTGTGAGTAATTAAAAAAAATATATAAAAAATTGTAGGGTATGGTGTTGTGCTAGGAATAGAGAATCACAAATCAGCTGCAGAGGCATAAAAATTCATCATGTTCTGGAAAGGAAAATGTATAAACTTAACTGGCTTTTATTTAATTCATTTATTCAAACAATAGATGTTTTGTTTTACCGAAAACTGAGTCATTGTACAACTTTTTTTTTTTCAAAAAACAATAACATTTCACATGTCAACTTCCTTTATACTGTCTTCAATTTAAAGCATGATTTAAATCATTTGCAAATCGTCGCCATCTGTATTCTGCTTACAGTTAAAACACTGCACAGATTCCTGCACACATCATTTTAGCATCGTGTTTCACTGTAGACGTGTCACTGTTTCATCAATTATTACTCTTGCTCTGTTAACATTGTGGGCGCAGTGTCTGTATCACTGCACATGCTGTAAATAATTCATGCAAACAGCATGTAAAGTCGTGCTGACAAGAAGTCAAATCACTGCTCAGTAAATTTCACCCCTGCGCTTTAACCCTCTCGGCTTCTCTTGCTGTTTTCCCCTGAACAGTCGTCTCACATGGTTCGTCCATTTTTGTGTCCCCCCCCCCAGGCCCTTCAGTCTCTGTCCCTCTGTGACTCACGCCTGCGTTCTCGGGGCACCGTGCTGGTCAATGCCCTGGGCAGCAACACCTGCCTGAGAAAAGTGGACCTGAGCGGGAATAGCATGGAAGACATCGGAGCCAAAATGCTGAGCAAAGCCCTTCAAATCAACACGACACTCAGGTGAAGGAAAGACTGTTAAGTGCAACGTTTTGTTTTTTTTCCTGGGTTTTTGCTGTCTTTGCAGCGACTTGTGTTCTGTGTGGAAGTTTGTATTCTATGCAACTCTGACCTTGCCCTGCAGGAGTGTGACATGGGATCGCAACAACACCTCCGCAGCAGGATTTCTCGATGTGGCCCGAGCGCTTGAACAGTAAGAGTGTTTAAAAAAAAAAATCATCAGCATCTGTTCTGTATAAATGCCCACTGGACTCTAATCAATGAGTAAGAGCATGTCTTACACATCTGCTGCAAGAACAATTTTTAAGAAATGTTTTAAAAGTTTGATTGAGAACATTTAAGCATGTTGCTGAGCTGAGCAAATTGTTGTTTTCCACTTTGCTATCTTAAATGGTCCAGACTTGCCTTTAGGCAAAGGATGACATGGTTGCAAGGATCAAAGTATTACTCAGTCTCTAAATGGCACAGGAAAGATATTTTAGGATGAGCTCTGTCCGATGGGGATATTAACCTTAACTAACCCTGGAATCTGTAGCCCACTTTATTTTCTCTTTTTAGTCCATTACTATCTTGTTCAATAACTTGTCCCTTGCCTCCTTTCCTGCTTTCTCCTCTCAGTAATTTCACCTTACAGTACATGCCTCTGCCCTTGAGTGACATCAGCCAGGCATACCGCAGTGCCCCTGAGAGGACTGAGCAAGCGCTGACCAAGGTTGGCATCAGAGACATAACATTTTTTTGTTTGTTTTGGTTTGTTTTTTAAACCCAGCTAGCAAACATTTAAAGGAGGATAAAAAACAGACTGAAACAAAACCAGGCTGATTCATGCTGTGAGGACACTGATTTGCACTGATTTGCATGTCACTGAGGGAAATAAATATTTGACCTTTCTTATAGTTGGTCACCAGGTTTGCACACAAATTTTACGGCACGTGGCCTCGTCCTTTGGCCCCTCGATGCGGTGAAGTCATCCCTCAGCAGATAAACAGCCACGAAGCAGCGTGTTTCCGTCTCTGTGCTTCCGCCACCTTTCTCGTGATCATCCTCACCCCATGGGGCAAAAATCTTGCTCGGAGCTCCAGACCACAGTCAGTTGATGGTCATTTTATATTTCTTCCATTTCTGAAAACTTTTGTCACCTTCTCACCGAGCTTGTTGCTGATGAGAAGCCTCGGGCAGGTCTATAATCTTGTCCTTTGACAACTCTTTGGTCTCGGCCGTGGAGGAAGGGAGGTTAGAATGGGGAGAAATTGATTCTGTGGGCAGGTGTGCTTTATACACATAATGAGTTGTGATCAAGAGTATCTGTAACCGATTGATTGGAATCTGTGTGCTCATGTGAGAGCCAGAATTCTGGCTGTTCCAGGGCATCAAGTACATAATTCATTCAGTGACATGCAAATCAATTTATAACTTTTATGTGTTTTTCTTTGTTGTTGTTTTTCGGTTGATAAAATGAGACTACCATAAAAATTAGAGCCGCAGACTTACAAATTTAGCAGGGGATCAAATAATTCTTTCCCTCCCTGTATGAGGTCTTTCAGTTAAACTGTGCGTGATGAAAGAGGCATTCGGATTAAAAACTCGGGCTTCTAAAGAAATCTGCAAAGTTCCAAACTAAACAGATTCACTCGTTCATTAAGAAAAGGCAAAGTTTCCCTAAAAGCTTCGTGTGTCTAAGATGATCGTGTACTACAAGCTCACAGGGAAAGTAAGATTATCTTAAGCCTTCCTGTGAAAGAGCTTTTTTTTTTCATGTGTTCTTAAGCTTCTGCAGCACTTAAGGTTGAGTGCGAGCATCTACCATAAAGAGCCTCTTAACGTATTCTGTTTGCAGTGCTGACAGTGATAAATAAATGCAAATAATAATTTTTCTCATTTGTTTTTCTTTTTATTTGTTTAAGAAGACATATGGAAGTTCAAATGCCGTCGGGAAAGTGGCATTTTAGGAGGTTCATAAATTAGACTTAATTAAGCTAATTGTAGTTATTAGTGTAATTATTACTCTCTAGGGGATAGGAGAGGGACAAAGGCACTTGATAGAAGACTGTGTTCATTTCTAAGAGCGTTTGGGAAACATCTCTAAAGCTTAAAGAAGGCTTCTACAACCATCTCTG
The DNA here is from genome assembly GCA_015052665.1 of Apistogramma diplotaenia. Classification (NCBI taxonomy): domain Eukaryota; kingdom Metazoa; phylum Chordata; class Actinopteri; order Cichliformes; family Cichlidae; genus Apistogramma; species Apistogramma diplotaenia. The sequence continues at coordinate 100,173 of VOQJ01002761.1, forward strand.
AAATGTTATGACAGCACTTGGCTCTTTGCACTTTGTTCCCCGTGCTGCAGTTTACCTCTTGCATCGTCGCTTCTTCACGGTCTGTTTGTGCTCTCCGTGTTTTTCGTGGCCCGATTATAATTGTGACGGTATTGTGATGCTTTGCCGTGCAGATCCAGCGCGCTCTGGTGAGGAACAACCAGACTCAGCGCTTCTCTCAGAGACAGGCTTTGCGGCTGCATCAGGGCCTGGTCACCAGCACTGCCGAACAGGTAGCCGCTCATCAGCAGCGTCTGCGTTTTTTTATGAGTGTTTGCACTTGTAACACTCCCCCGCCTGTCTGTTTCCAAGGTGATGGAGCGCCTCTGTGTGCGTGTCCAGCAGCAGGTGTGTTTGTTGCGGGGCGTCGGAGAGATGGAGGAGATTCAAGCTGCAAAACAAGTGCTAAAAGAGGCGAGGAATTCTCGCGCTGTGAGTGATGTGCGATGTGTAAGTGTAGTATTTGCATTTTCGTCACGCTGAATATGAATGAATCCCTTCTCTGTGGTGCTTCAAGCTCTACCCTTCACTGTGCGAGCTGGCTCATGTGCTGTCTGTGGATGGGCCGGTGCGGCAGAGGCTGGACTCTTTGGCCGGTGAACTCGCCAAAGCTGCCGACAAGGAGCTGCAGGTACATCAAGCAGCCTCCTTTTTTTTAATACTTTGATATGTAATAGATGACAAAGTCACCAATAACCGGCCTCAATTGCAGGTGATCGTCGACTCCATGGTGTCTCTCTGTCGCGAGCTCTGCCCTCTATCCTCTTCTGCAGCCGAGAGATTAAGCCCGCCCCTCTCATCCGTCTCCGAGCGTGTGTCCATCCCTCGCTCTGCCATTCGCACTGCCCTTATGGAAAGAGCAGCGCAGGACATTCACAGAGCCTTGGAGTAAGTGAGACGATGAAGCTGCAACAATAAGTCTGAATTTGATAAGAAGAATATTGATTTTCTCTCACTTTTACCAAGCCTTTTCCCGTCAGTGTCTCCCTTTCCTCTAACCCAATCTTCTGCAGAGAAGTAAAGCTGTCAGTGGTTTCCTATCTCACCAACTCCATCGTGGACCAGATCCTTCAGGAGCTCTACGCCACCCATAAGAACCTGGTAAACACAAAGCATTGACTGTAAACGTGTGAGCGATACACGGACTGAGTGTCAAAAAATTTTAAGCGCGCTGTTTTCTCAGACTCGGCAGGTGTCTCATCTTAAATGCTGGGAAGGGACGTGTGAAGACGGGACCGGCTGGAGGTTTAACAGGCACAGAGACTCTCTGGACATCACAGATGAAGAGCTCGGCACGAGCATAGTGAGTGTGGACATATGGACATATGTTTGTGTTGGGTCAGAGCCCAACAGAAGATCAGAACCGTTTCCAGTTTTTAGTTTGTTCTTCCTTCTTTATCGTGTGTGTTAATGTTGGCACTGTCTCAGAGCATTTCCATTCTCATCTGCAGGACTCTGCAAAACTCTTGAGCGGCCCTTTATTTCTTTGTATTTTGCTTCCAAGGAGCCAGGCTTTCTTGGTCTTCAGTCTTTCTGAAGGTCTTTCATCGTTAGCTGCTTTTTCACCCATTTTCAGTCCAGTCCAGTACCTTAACTCTGACATATGAATTATACAAGTATAAAAAGGCATCTAACTCAACTGGTGTTGTGTGTACACATACAGTAACAGACAACTTAACAAAGAAGCAATTTTAAATCGTAGCTTTAGGAACTTTGTTACTAACAGGCTGGCACATAAACACATAATGCTTTCCTGTTTGTTTAGTTGAATCTACAAAAAACAACTTGGCTTATCTAAGCTTATCTCACAAGTGATAGATCAAAAAACTTCATGTGTATCCATCCACCCGTTATCCTATTCAGGGTCGGGAGGGGGAGTGGCTGTACCAGCTATCACAGGGTGAAAGGCAGGGGGAAACACAGGTCACAGCGTGTCGCACGGCCAACACAGAGAGACAGACAACCATTCACACTCGCACCTATGGGCAATTTAGGACCACCAATTAAGCTAACCCCACTAATTGCATGTCTTTGGACTGTCTGAGGAAACCGGAGCACCCCAATGAAGCCCACGCGGACGGGTGGGGGGGGGAATATGCCCGGGCCAATGTGGATTCAAACACAAACCTTCTAACTGTGAGGCAAAACAAATTTCAGGCCTTTTCTAAGCAGCATTTTTAAATGGAAATCCAGAGAGAACTACTCATCATTTAAAATTTTAAGGCCAAATATCTGTTACTGTGACTTCAGGAATGTGGAATTTCAAAAGTGCAGCAGAAGTTCAGCTTAAAACTCTGAGAACTTGAATTTGCTTGAAAATATGATAGTATGGCTGCACTACTGTATTTGAAGGTCTGCAGAAAGAACTAATCCCAAGAAACCTGTAACACAGATGTAAGAGGTGTACTCCAGCCCATGAAACTAAGTCTAACCGCTATCACAAAATCTCCCACTATTTCTTGCAATGTAACAAATTTGCATTCTTTTTTTTTCCATTTTCAAACTCAGATATCGTCAGGACAATTTATCTGATTTGTGTAGTTTTAATTGGCACTTTTCCTATTAAGAAGCATTTGGTCCGTTGACAGGGAATGAGCCAGGGTCCTAACAGGCACTTGGGTACCGACCCAGTCAGTAAGGACTTGGGCTATCATGCTGTCAATCTACGTCCTGGCAGACATTTCAAACACTTTCTGTAAGTCTACATTTCTGCAGACTTTACCTGAGGGCCTTATCCAGGGTTCATATGCTGTCACGTGGTTGCAAGTGGCAGCGAGGAGGATTAACCAGCTTCAAACTTACAAAAATTAAGTTTACTTGAAGTCATTTATCCAATTCATGCTTGTGGTGGGGCTGATGCCATTGGCAAGTGTAGTCAGCAGTCGATTACAGGGCCAAGACTCAGAGACAGTTAAACATCCACACTCGTTTAAGCTAACATCCATATTTCTGACTGAGCAAGAAAGACAGAGAACTTTGAGGAAGCATCCAAAGTCCGTACAGAAAGGAAAACTAACTGAAACTGTATCGTACACTGAAAACCAAATAAAATAAATATGTACAGGAAATATTTTACTTTTTACTTGCTGAGGAGGGTTTTCCAGGCCCTGAGCCCGCTCCACGGGATGCTTTCTTGCTATCAACCAAAATAATTTCTGAGTTTTAAATTGATTTCATCCCATCTTACATTACCTCTTACCAATATTTAGCAAATGGGAAAAAGCCCAAGCATGATGTAAATAAACACAGTGCCTGCAGCATTTATTTTACCTGTGAGCAGCTACGGTTTGTGTAGAAACTGAAATTTTGGAGATATGATAAAGCATCGTAACTCCCAAAAAGACCCTGAAGGATTGTGATGTTCATAAATATTAGTTCAATATTTCAAACCATTTTCAATTTCTGTCTGACAAGATTGTTTCTCACTTCTGTATTTCGTTGCGTAATAACGATATTTCATATTTGTCATCACAAATCACACATGCATCAGTGAGTGTGTTGATTAAATTAGGTTTACGATCCCCCGCTCGTTTATTACCTTATTGAACTTGAGCAGTAAGACTAAACCAAAAACAGAGTAGTGACAAACCTTGCAGGAATGAGGACTTTTTCCTGCGGGTTTTGACATTTGAAACATTAAACTGACTTTCCTGACAGGAACACTACAGTTAAAGGTCAGAAATTTTGAAAGGCTCCTACTCCTTCACTGGAGACGTTCTAACAATACTTGAATTGATGATGTATAGTCAATTCAATTGTGTTTTGGCCTTTAGAAGCTTCCACTGATTGTAGTGATTGAAGCACGATATTGAATGTCCATGTTTCAAAAGGCCAATAATTGCTATCCTGAAAGCCTGACTGGCATTAAACAGAAAACATGTTATTGTTACACACAATAGACAATAGACAAAGAAGAGAAAACTGATTGTTTTTGCATATGAATATATATAGAAGTTTGGGTTCCTTCATGATGTTGCACAAGACTCTGAAATTGTTAAAATATTCTTATCTTTTAATGGAGCAGCTTCACCTTCTTCCCTATTTCTGTTTTAAAATGAGTTCTCAGCTGTGTGCTGTATCTCCGTGTGCTCATTAGCTTTTTTTTCTGTCCATTCCTACCTGCAGAATAATTCTTATCATCTCTGCAAATGAGAAAACTGAACTTGAAACCGAATATTATCTGAATGTTACCAATATGGCTGTAATGTGGGGAGGCCGAATTAACCTGAAAGAGAATAAAAAGTAAATCTCTGCTGACGCACTAAGAAAGTAGCTGAATATCTACACGACAGCAGGTAAAAGCGCCGGAGAAAACCATTTCCCCGGCATTAAGCACGTCACAATTAGCTCAGTCATTGCCAGCCTTGATGTCTCCTTTAAACCTGCAAGGAATTTGAAACACTTGTTTTTCACTGGTTAATGCAGCTAATGAGGATTGTTGTATTCCAACTTGTTGTCTCTCTTTCGTCATAGGCTCGTGTGTTTTGGTGTCTCAGCTCTTGAAACATGTCAGATGTAGCCATTTCACATGTCTCACACATTTCAGTCAGGGTGCAAAATTAGTACCCTAGAGGGAAGTAAACAGTCTCTATATTGTCTGCTCTCATCCCTGAGTTTGGTTGCAGTAACATGTTATGGGCTCGACACGCAGGGAGATTAGTAGACTTAATTAGACTTAATCGACTCCCAAAATTGCTAATTTTACCTGTGGAGACCCTCAAGGATCCATCCTGGGACTCTTTTCTCCTCTTTAAACTTTTCATTTCTATATTTATTTCTGATTTTACACACAAAAAACAAACATTGAGTTATTTTGATGGGCTGTTAGTGCTAGTCGCTGCAAATTTTGACCCCATTGTTGTGCTACATTCTATTTCAGTCTGGACCAAAATAGTGAGACTGACGTACCAGCAGAATGACATTGCCATAGAGCAGCATTTCATTGAAACCCTTAAGTAGCTGGGGAGGGGGGGGGCTTATTTTAAGGCTTTCTCCTTAAAAATCTCTGTGCAATCGTTTATTTTAAGGTAACTTAAAAATGAGGTTTCCTTGTTTGTTTGTGTTCTTTTAGCCAGTCGGTGCCTCGTAGCTGCAGCAGGGAGACCTCTGGTTTATGTGATCTTATTCTAACATGGCTCATGGCTGGTAACTACCTGTCTGTCCACCAGCTCCCCAGTGTATTGATATGGATGCCATCATTACTTTGCACAACAGCACTTCAGCCTCTCTGAGGCCACTAACACATTGTAAAGCAGTTCTGTGACCATCTTCATTTTGCCCGGACTCACCGAGACGCGTCTGGCTGCTATAAATGCAGTTATGCATTTTCACAAGGGTGAGAATTTTCAGTTGTTACACAAGAGAGTCACTCTTTTTTCACTAGACCAACATTATACACATAAAGCCACCCGGCTGAAGGGGAAGGCTCAGCTGGTAGCATTTATCCTGTTTCTACATGTGAAATTCAAAAGCCTTTGCTTGAAATTTCATATCTATCTAAAAAGTTGTGCCTTAATTTGACAAGTGTCCACTGACAAAAGCACCGACTGCCCTAAAGGGCGACTTGTATAATATTTGTGTTGACCTGTTTGCCTGCTTCTGCATCTCACTCTAATTCCTTCCCTCAGCATCTCAGCAACTTTTTCTTCTTCTTTTTTTTTTTACTTCTTTTTTCTCCCAGGACACAATAGCCATTAAGAAGCACAGCTCTAGAACAAGACGAATACGACCTGTCTCCACCAGGCTGAGTGAGTACTGCTGTATAGCCTATTATCCTCTCTCCTCAGTCTACTCTGACCCCTTCCTTGTCTCTCCCAAAGCTCCATTAACGTTTTCTGCAGTCTGTTTTCCCCCTTTTCCATCTCTTCTTCTCAGAAGTCTGTTAATGGTTGTTTTAATCTAGCCGGAACCAAGCCTGAGTCATTATATGTCAGAGCAGTTGCCGGTTGTTTTGAATTTGATGACTTTGAAGCAGAAATGATGACTCCCTGTAATCTCCCCGCTCCTTGACAGTTCGTTCTCGGTTTCTTGGCCTCGCATCCTCCGTAATCCTTTTGCTGCTTTTTGCTGCCACCAGGCCTGTGTGATGACTCCAGCTCCTCTCCACCCCCTTCCGTGCCATCATACTCATCGCCGCTATCCCGCTCTGCATCCTGGGAGGGCCTGTCAGAACTGCCCACGCAAGGTCTGCCCCTGCATCACGTAACGCGAGTTCGTCCGAGGCCTCCACGAAGGCACAGGGGAGGGCACATCCCAGCCGAGAGAGTAAGGCCGGTCTGATCTTAGCACAGTCTGACACATATTAAAATGTTAAATAATCTGAAGCTACACCCAATATTCCAGCATACATCACCTTTACGCAAATCTGCATCCATTTATCCATATATCTATGCATAATTCTCCCATTTCCCAAAATTTGTGCCTGCTGGCAGTGGCTGCTGTCTTTGCAGCAGTGATCTGTTCAAAGTGGGTGCCTGCAATTGGATTATGGCATCTCAGTAAAGGCATTGTAATCCATTTGTTTTATTGCATACATAACATTTACAAATGAAATCCACTAAACTGACCTCTCTAAAAAGAGTTTAAGCATGTTTTTGTGTCTGTGTGTGCACAGCACTGCAGTGAAAATGGAGGGATAAGCCCTCTGGATGACGGGCTCCCCGATTTCTACACAAAAAGAGTGCTTCCTGATAGGTAAGAGTTCTTTTTATACTTCAGTTTTGACAATGCTTCCACTCTGTTGGAAACCTACCTGCTGTAAACCTGTCCTGACCTTACAAAGCATCCTCTCGATGTTGCGTGTTAAAACTGTGGCTCACATTTACTTAAAATTACTGCCATTTTCCAAAGTAAAGGCTTTCAGATTGAGCTCCCACTTTTCCCAGCAGTCATCATTTTCCATTACTGCCGGAGCTCGGTAATCCATCACAGTGAGCGTGTTGTCACTTTTAAGTTATTGTTGCAAATTCATGCTACTAAACTCTCCTAATGTTCAAGAGTTGGTCTTTTCATAGCTAATACAAGAAGACATGTTTACTTACTGGTTACTTTTGGGCTTCTTCATCCATTAATATGGCTTGTGAATACCAGATTTAGACATATGAGCATATCTTTTTAAAGGGCACAACTGGCTGACCAGATTTAGCCCAGAAAACAATGTCAATGGTTCATGGGTATAGTCAGGAGAAGATAGTTATTTTGAGCTGCAATAACATACATTTAGTGTGCTTTGTTTTGGGACAGATCCCCGCCCTTCTGTGTTCAGATTTGGAAAGCATACGGCAGTGAAAAAAAAACCACCTACCCCTCATTTGCATACATGGAGAGCAGCAGCAAGACCCTCACACAGAGCAGAGCAGGCATCAGTGACAACGGGCATTACGTTAATTACGGTAGACACAGAATGAAAAGAAGGAACTGCAAATATGTGCAAGCTAAAACTGTCCAGCTTGATGTGAACTCCTGCTGAGATCAGCCTATCTGTCAAAGTCGAGGCTGAACTTGACCCAAGCCAAGCCAATGAATGGGCATACTGAAGTGATGTTAAACTGTATGACGTGTGTAATGTACATCTGTGGATTGCATTAGGGGAATTACGAAGAGAATATTTCATCAGTCAATGTAATGATTTCTATCCGATTATACAGCAAAGAGGGAAACAGTCTCAGTGGCAAGGACAGCCAATCAGAAGGACAGCCAATCAGAAGGACAGCCAGTCAGAGGGACAGCCAGTCAGAGGGACAGCCAATCAGAGGGACAGTCAGTCAGAGGGACAGTCAGTCAGAGGGACAGCCAATCAGAGGGACAGTCAGTCAGAGGGACAGTCAGTCAGAGGGACAGCCAATCAGAGGCTTTCACCAGGTGAAAGAATGAGTTTGAACTTAAAAGTATGCAAAGATATTTTAGTCGAGTCCAAGAATACATAAACAGAGGGAATGAGCATAAAAGCTCCCTCTTTAAATAATTTAGAAAATCTTGGGTAACTAGTAACATCTCAGAAAAACTGTGTAGGTTCAGCGTTTGTTTGGCAGTGTTACCTGTTGCATTCATTTTAAACAAAAGTTCTCCTGCTGTGAAAGGCTCTTGGAATTGATGTTTTAGTCTCACTTTTTTCTTGTGAAAAGCTGGCTTTGTGTGTGTGTTTACATTTGCCTGCTTCACTTCTTTCAGTGGATTTGATTTTATATTTAAACGTCAGAATAAAAAGAATTTTTAAAGCAGATGCCTTCAAAGGGTTGAAGGTTTTATTAGTTAGTCAGGAGTGGTTTCTGCACCTCTCGCTTATTTGCCAGGCTATGTTTTTATTTCTAATTGCTAAATGTGATGTTTTTTTTAAAGATTCCATTACATTAGTTAGTTGTCTGAGATATATTTAAGCAATCTTACCTCAACAAACCTTCAGCCAACACAATTTAACTGACCTGGATTCATAAAAAACAGACTGCATTTTAAGACACAGAATCAATGATTTTTCCTCCTTTGTTGTGAACCCTGCTGAGTTCTGACAGCGTGTGTGTGTTCACACCTTCACTGAGCTGTTACTTTAATTGGCTTCTGCTTCGTGATTTTCATAATTCAAGAAGACTCTTTCTCTGGTCAGTGTGTTGTCTGTCTTTGATGTAATCTCATGGCGAGGTTTGGCTCGTTCCTTATGTCCTGCTGTCTGCTCAAACATTCAGAGGCAGGTCGAGCAAATTCTGGAAACCATCATCTCTTCTTAATTAAAACATCAAGTTTGCGATGATTAGCGGAGCCGGAGCCGACTGTTTGGGGCAGGTGGGGTTTGGTAGCATGTTGGCGGCTGTATGTTCTTGATCAAAGGCGCCTGAGATTTCCGTGAGATACTTTGTGACCTAATGTCACATCGAGTTTGGTGATTTTTGTTCGATGTGTAATTGGTTGCTGCGGTATTATAAAAATAAACACATGAAGACACGGAGCAGTTCAGCTTCCACATCTCGCATCTCAAATCAGACGCTGCAATGAATACTGAAAATATTTCTGCAGAACCCTGTTCTGGTCCTTAAAGCCCACAAGTCTGCATCCATTTTTCACAGTTACTAAAAAAAATGAAGTAGATATTCTACAGTTTTACATGTATTTGATATAGTCTTTATTCAAATGGTGCACAGTCCATCAAAAATCGCAGAGTGAAGTTAATATCCTGTAGCGAGCTTTTTCAAGACAACACTCAGGGACCTAAAACTTACAATACCACAGCATCCCATCAGTGTGCAGCGTAGGGCTGCTGCCTGAGGCTGTCACAGGTCACTAAACTTTTATATTTCCACATAAATGATCAAACTCTTACACTTTTAGTGTACAGATCAAAACTCCAGAGGAAAGTCTTTCTACTCCACTCCAATTTGAAATGCTCTGCAGTGATGTTATTTTAAATCTCCTAGTTTTTAGGTAACTGTGACATAAAAACTGCATGTTCTCACCAGTAAAACCTGAGAAAATCTGCTCAAAAGGTACATTTGTCATAGTAAAGGCAACATTACAGCTTCATCGCTGGCTCTGAACAAAGATGCCGACACAATCTCTGCTTGTACCTCATCGCAACAACAAGATTGTCCCGTATATTTCCCAGTTTAGCAGTGAATTGGCTCTGTGACGAGACAGAGCACTCCTTTGATCTTCCAGATTATATCTGGGGAGTGGACGGAGGTCATTCTCCCCAGCCCCGACTCCACCCAAATGCTCTAGATATCAACACAAACCGCCTGAAGTGTAGCTCAGCTTTACTGCTCCCGTGCACGGTTTTATGAATCGTGCACGGTTTTATGAATCGTAAATATTACTCACTTCTCTAGGGTGACAACAGATTCCTGAGCCTGCTAAAAAATTCACACTTAGCAATGTGGATAAATTAAATTGGGACACAAAAAGTGGCCGCAGATTTTTTTGGATGTGCCTCGCATGCAGAGGCAGCATTTTAAATATGTATTTATTTTGGTGAAGCTGAATTCATAAACAGCAGCCAGAGCTTATCAGAATCATGTTGCTCCGTTCCGCACAGAAGCTGATGAGGTGAAGTCAGTGCTTTTAAAGTGATTACTTTTATAATGTAAAAAAGTGCACTTTAGATAAATCACAGTGTACCGCGAGATGTAGCTTAGCAACACACAAAACAGAGCGGTAGAGCAGCCGGCCTGGATGGCTCGGATGAATTCAGCGATATCCTGGCAGAGGTGACTCATGTGTAGACACCAAAGATGAATAAGATGGACTGAACCATGTGTGTTTCATCGACCTCTCTCACCTCTTTCAGTCAGCTCTCGTCTCTGCACAAAGCGCACTCTCTGAGGAGGAAGAAGAGGAGAAACATGCTGGCAATCTTCGGTTTCCGTAGAAGCCGCAACCAAACTCTATCCCACCCAGGGCCTGAGTCAGAGGCTGAAGCTTATGGAGATGGGAGTCACACTGTTGCTACGGCACCCACGGGGTGAGTGCGTTTACATGCACTCGCATGCACACGGATTATTTTCAAGAAAGATTTGGCCTTGAACACAGATAGAAATACAAGACGTCACCAAGGCCTCTTTCCATCTTCAGCTCTACATCTTCACATCTTCTGCTCACACTCTCACTTCTAGGGAGGGCGATCCGCAGCACTGAATCCCATAAATACTCCAACAAATATCACTCTGAATCTTCCCTATTTCTTTGTTGGTATAAGAAATGGCTCATTGCTGCCAAAGTGCAGGCTTTCTGATGCCAGTGTGTGTACACAGATGTAGATGGCAGCTGGTGTCTCCGATTCAGGATCCAACAGTCAGCCGCGTGATTAGAAACGAACACGCTGCATGTCAAATACAGATTACAATGGTATTATATCTGCTTTTTGACAGAAAATTGATACTTCGTAGCTACCCTGTTTTAAAAACTTGTTACATTTTTTGTGTATTTTAAATATGTGCAATAAATGAGCAGACTCTGTGGCCAGTTTTTCATCTTCATGTCTTTCAACTTGTAGGACAGCAATGGAGAATGTATACACTCTCCTCCAGCCTCCGAGGTCTGCTGCCAGAGCCGGATCTCCCAGCGATGGGGCTGATGGGAAAATGAATGACAACCAAGGGAAAGGTACTGTCGTTTTAAGTCCACCACCAGTGCCAGGCGTCCCTCACACGAGCGTGGGTGGAAGCAAACACCCGTTTTATTCTCCAAGAGAGGTAGGGCTAGTAATCCACTACTATTATTTACTCAAAGTTTGCAATGTATCTGTAACCTCTTCTTGTTTTGTTTTGACAGAAATCTGAAGTGGATGCTGTGTTTGAACAGGAAACAGACAAGTACTGGGCGGATGACAAACAGAGGACGGCAGAGGTGCTGCAAGCAGACAAGCAGTGGATCTTGGAGGGAAGGCAGAGCGATGTAGACAGACAGCGGTTTGATGACAGGCTGCAAGACAGAACGTTAGGAGAGCCGAGAACGGCCGACAGACAGACAGACAGGTCCTGGACTGAGAGCAGACATCCAGACAGGCACATGGACAGACAGTGGACGGTGGACAGACACACTCAGAGGCAGATTGACAGAAAAATAGAAAGACAATGGATGGGCGGCAGACAGATAGAACGGTCGTGGTCGGAGAACAAACCAGCAGATATACAGGTGGACAATCAGTGGGCTGAGAGCAGACATCAAGGAAGAAAGACAGACAGACAGATCCAAGCGCTTCAGCTGGCTCAAAGGCCGCTTCCACCGTACCCGCTGGACAGGACGCCGTCGCCAAAACAGGAAATGGACCCTTTGAAAAGCATAGAGGTCGCAGCCATAGAGTGGCATCCGCAGGACATGCAGGGAGACAGGCATGCGTGTCTGGATTCAGGCGGAAATTTCACAGAGGGCTGGAAGACGAGCGGAGGAGGAGGAGGAGGAGGAGGTGTCTCTGCCAGTCGAGCGGCATCAAAACCTGATCCCCCGCCACAAAGCAGCAAACCCAGTCTGTCCAAACTGAGGCAGAGGCATCGACTCGAGAGCTCAGATGCTCTGCCAGGTATTACACAGGTCAACCATGTTCATTTGCTGCAGGTCAGAAAGCAGATTTTAGCCTGCAAAGAGTTTTCACCGCAGTCTTTGCTGCAAGTCTACACTCCAGTCACTTCTCTTTCATCTGTAGCTACAGAGGAGGAGGGAGATACAGAGAAGGATCCTGGAAATATGGAGAAGAAAGAGAGAGAAAAGAGACGAGATTCTGAAGGTCACCCTCCTCCGATTCCTGAAAAGGTGTGGAATTTAAAGCCACGTACAAGTCAGTTTGTTCTATTTTCCCCCACTTTAATTCTTTTCTCATTAAATTGAAACCAAATTTGCTGATTGATTATGTTGTTCTTGTGTTTGTTCACATGTCTTGTATGCATGCTCAGCCAAAGACCTCCTCATTTGTGACTTTTCCAAAAGAATCAGCCAATGAGAGGAACTTGCCACCTCCTCCTGTCCCACCTCCCGTTGATAAGCCAATACATGGGTTGCCAGACAGAGCTGCAAGCCAAGGTACCTGCGCTGAAAACAGTTAACAGAAAAATGTAACCTGAGCTTACATTTCTATTTTGAAAAGCAGTTAAGTTCAGTTGTTTTTTTTTAAGTCTAAATTATTTCCACTTTTGTGATGTAATAGCTAGTAGCCAGCATGGTAAACCTAATCGTGCTCATTACCTCAATTTCACAAATTAAAGGTATTGTGACTTGTACTTTTTTTGAAGTAGATTAAATCAGCTGAAGCATTCCACCCTGTATATTCACTTAGACCTAAAAGTGGTATTGATCTTCTCTAACTCTAACAACAAGAACCGAGCAAACGCATGTTAAACCTGCTTTAAACTGCAATGCAGACACAGTGATGGAGCGAGTTATGTGAGTTTCTGGATCAAACTCTTGGCATTGATCATGCAAGTCTCTGAAACTCTGCTGGAGGCATGAAACAAAAATCTTCCAGAGATTTTTAGTCGTTCGATGAAGGTTGTTGGTTGATGGTGGTTCATATGAAATGCATTCCTAATCACCATCAGACCATTCAGAGAGCCCTTGTGCTCTGTAGATGAATGCATTGTCATCTCGGAAGAGCGACTCCCATCGGGACAGAAATGTTTCATCGGAGGATAAAATTCATCACCCAGAATAACTTTGTATTGATTATCAGTGACTCTTCCCTCGAAGGCGACCAGTGAACACAAATCGTGCCTACAAAACACTCACATGCCTTCACTGCTGGGGCTAACGCTTCCCCTTTGTGTATATATAAGCTGTAAGCAGAGCGTGCAGATGTCCATCCATCTA